>BPLR01008152.1:0-71694 GCA_021605095.1 Caerostris extrusa | reverse complement strand
GACAAGCCAGTTCGTCCCTTAGGGTTTAGAGGATTACCACCAGGAAGCGTCTGTCATACTTTTGATGAGTTTGCACCCTTTGCAGAGTAACCTCTTCGATCAAACCATTATCTTCCTCATTCCACTTGGGCTTGAACTTTTCACTACAAACATAATAAAACACAATGTTATTATTTAATAAATAAAGTATTCAATAGTACAGTAATAAAAAAGTTTATATGATACTTTAATAAAAGCATCAATTTCCCAAAATGCACTATATATATATATAGTATACTAGATATTATAGTAAAAATGATATGTAGAAATTGATGTTGAATACAACAATTGATGTTACATCTTACAGAATTATAACTAGAAATACACAATATCTGTGTATGAATAGAAGACAGACATTTTATCAACCATTCTATCGTTTTATGAAAATATTCCATTAAGGAATTTGAATAAAAATATGATTATAATCATTTTCCTTAACATTTCCTTAATATGAATTTCTCAACTCATAACAAAAATAAAATAATGGTTAACAAAAGGTAATAAATAATGTTGTCATAAAATGTCATTTTATTAAAACTTCCTACTATTAAGTTTACACATTTAAACTTTATCATTTGCTGTCATAAAGCTGTTTTTTTTTTTTTTTTCATTTTCAGATCTATTATATTCTATTATAATTTTTCTTTAAATAATCCCATTGTTATAGAATGGACGTTTAACGATAAGTTTAAGTTAAGTATAAGATAAGTTAAGACCTTAAGTTTAACAATAGTTTTCTTTTTTTAAGCAATTTCTTTAAAAATGAGATATATTCCTATACATTTTTAATAATGAATATTTATAAAATTTAAAAAAACCTACTCTAAATATGAAAATGATCATAAAACTAATTTCCTAACTTAAATTCATATTACTGTATAAATTATAGTCATTATTTTTGGCCTAAAATAAAACATCTTACAATCGATTGTGCAATTAATGACTGTTCATCAGCAAACAATATAGCAATCAAGTTCTGTTTTTTATATCTATGATATGAAATGTTTTTCATTTTTTAAAAGAGCAATTTGAAGCAATAAAAAATGATATAAAAACATATATTATAAATTTAAGAAAGTAAAAACTACAAAGAAGATAGGCATTGAGGAATTATAATAAAAAAGGCATTTTTCAAATGATTTATAATCATCTTGTTTGCAATAAAGATGAAAATCTTGATTAATATCACATTTAATTATTAATTTAACCATCTGTAAAAGCATTTTTTTTTTATTCTTATTCTTCACATTCTTATTTAATCCATTTTATTTTCCAGGCTTTTTCCTATTCACTAGCACAGGTAAGCAAGATAAGCAAGAAGATAATAAGAATTGAAAATTTTATACTTTAACTAAGCCTTTTTCAATAAATGTAAACATCAACCACAGCAGTAAGAAGGTTATTTTTTCTTAAGTGTTAAATAGAACAAGCTTTAAATACTTCAAAAGTCAAACCACTTTATTATTAGCACTCTCCATTTTAGCTTTACTCAAGTAACAAAGAAGGTATTTAATAAAAGAGTAGCATACTTAGTTAACAACAAAAGAAAATTACTCAGTAATATCAGGATCGGCCCAATCTGCATTACTTAGGTGAGGAGCTGAATAGGCTGGAGGTGTGTAGTCTGCCCAAGGAACATTCCACAACACTTTATCCTTTGGAACAATCAAACGTCTTACAGGATATACAGTAGAATTTCTACATACAGAGTTCACCTCTTCTGGAAAAAAAAATAAATTCATCAATTTTTTAAATATTGGATTCTATACATCCCCTTGTTGTTTTATTTACAGAAAATTTCAGTTTCAACAAAACAATTTTTTTCAAACATTTTTATGATATATAACTATGCTAATAAATATTTCACAAAAGTATATATTTTACAGGTATAAAAAAAAATCTAGTCTGTTTCTTTAAAAAAAAAAAAAAAGAACCAGTAAAATAATTTTTATACGAAAAATATTTTAATAACTAATATTGGTATAACAAATATGTTGTTGTTCTAATGCAGCTGGCAATACAGAAGTTAATCTTTATGCCATAAGCAAGTGCTGCACCGCTATTATTCATTTAGCACTACCCAGGGGGCACATGTAGCCTTGAAAATATGCTATGGATGTGAGTAACACTACCCCCACAACGCACTACGATCCTATTAAACTGGGACCTATGGTTTAAAGTGGATTCGAACCACTACAAGCATCCATTCCAGGAACCCAAAACACGTGATAATGAGCACCAGGGTATAACAAATATATTTAATAACATTGGATGAGGTATATCAAATATATTTCATGAAAAAGACAAACATAATGTTTCCTTAATAGAATATATAAGGGATATATTAGTAAATAATTAGAAATTTTCAGCTTAAAAACCTGTTATATATAATTTCAGAGGGTTTAACAAAACTGAACTAACAACTAAACTGAAACTGAAAATTTCATTTTAAATATTTGTAAGAATCAAATTTCCTATATATATATGCATGCTAATGCTAATTATCTAATTTTATCAGGGATCACACAAATTAAATTAGGATATTAGCTGAAATGTGATGGTCAATTATTCATAATTAATTACATATTAATTAGTTAGTTCTTTTATAACTTGGAAAAAGTAAATTAAATTTTGAATGCAATAAGTATGGATATGTAATAAGATAGACAATAAGAAAAATGTTAGATATATAGCTAAACAAAATTTATAAACGGTTTTAATTATGCTTTCACTATATATATTATTCTAATCTGTATGATGTTCCATTAAAAAAATTATTTACATTCCATTTCTCACCTTCTTCTTTATGGTGAGAGATAAATAAAAAATGGAAAAGTACTTCATTATTTTCAGTGCTATAGTATAGCCTTGCTGTTTGAGAATATTTTCGAAATTATTGAAAACTTTTTTTTTTTTTTTGTTGTTGAAATTACAAAAAAAAACAATTAAAATATTCTCTCTCTTTTTTTTCACGCATAATTACATCAAAATCAAGTTCAATTTTAATAGTATTTGCAATTTTTTAATAATTTATCTGACCATTCCATTTTGCTAAGTTTTTGACTTATGATTTCCTATCAAAAAGAAATAATGTTTAGTAAATTCCCATTGGCTGACAAGTATCAAAATACAATAAAATAAATAAATCATATGAAAATCTTATCTACAGATTATTGCTGCAATCATAAATATGAACTACATAAAATATTAAATAAAAATGACTATTCATTTATTTATTAGTCAAAAATGCATGTTTATGAATTAATTTTATAAGAATGAAGTAAAATGTGACTGAATATGTTTATTAAAACATACTGTTTACTTTTCTCTAATGATGGTAGATGATGTTGTATAAGATTTTACAGCTACTAATAAAGGGCAGTCACAAAAATACAGAATTTAATACTAGTTTTACCATCATTTATTCAATATTATCCTTGTGTACTATTCCACAAATTTGTAACAATTATAATTATTTATAAATAAATTACAATACTAAATTTTTATTAACTGGCAAAAATGCTCTACATTTAAATTATTTAATTCAATTTTATAATTACATTAATCTGAATTTAGAAAAATGATATAAATTAATGTACTACCACATAAATTGATCTATTCAATATTCTGTAACACCGTTAATATAATTTCAGGCATAACAAGTATTTGCAATTTATTAAAATCAACCAATTTCAATAGACGACCGACTCATGTTTATATATAAAATAAAGAGTCAATATAAATTATGTGAAAACTGATAATTTGATTTTAGTCATTAAAAAGAACTTAAAATATAATATAAAAATAAATAACTATGCAAACAATTGATTTAAAAAATATGTAAAAATATAAGGCGTTTCTGGATTTTATATTAATTTGTTAACGCCTTCTAAGTTTGAACACTATTAAAAAAATTATACTACGAATATTTAAATAGCACTTCATATCGATTTTACTATTCTACCTTACTTATACAAGCAAACAATTAAGAATTAGAATTTTATAGAACTTTAATCGTTTTTTTTCCCCCTAAATAATCATTTTCACATACCTTTTAAGGGCCCTGATAAAAATGGTAAAAACTGACCAAGCATTTTAAATGAAATATATCGCTAAAGCGACAAAATTGTTTAACTAAAATTCTTTTGTTGCTTAGCAGTTTTTACATTGTTCCTTTATAAATTCGGGGAATTTAAATTACCAACGCCAATGGACATCCTTTCATAGAACCTATGCAACTAATGACACTTTCACTTTTGATTTCGAATCGAAAACAAGATAAATTTTTTTTTTTTCAGGCTCTCGTGTTATTATTTTTATCATTTTCAATTTCGCAACAATCGACTCTGCTTTACGCTCGCTGGTACTGCTTTTATCTCAATTTAGCGAAAAGGAAACTGAAACCTTTATAAAGGAAAAACTGGAAATTTTTGATATCATTGCCTATGATGGATAACAAATTCATTTTTAAAAGAAAGGAATCGTTACACACACTTTCCGGCAATCAAAAGAAAAGAAATAAGACGGTTGAATATGAAAAAAAAAGAACTTTGCTTTATTTAAAAAGGCATATAAGCTTTTTTATCTCAATTTATCCAAATGTTAAACTGACTTCTTCATCTATAGTATTAAGAATTTTTAATTACTATTCCGAGTAATTAACGTGCAGTGCACTGAACATGTGAATCTATAACTTATATATATCTGACTGTGTTGTTAAGAAAAAGTTAGCGCGGAGCTTATCGCTTTACGATACGCATAGCGGCGAATCAAAGCGAGGACTCGTATAGCAAAAACTTGAGCGGCGAAGGATCGAGGTTGCGAAACTAATTATATAATCTTCTTATCATAAAAAAATTGTAATTGTTAAATATTCTCAGTTGAGTTTTTCTAATTTCCCTTCCTTCCTTCTGTAGGAGAAAAAAGGGTAAGTAGGAAAAAACTTGTTTAATCCCTTTCAAGCTACATCTGACTAGCGCAGTTTGTTCATTTCGGCATTTTTATTGGCGAAAACGCCGCTTTTTTCTTCTTAAAATCGCTACACTGTCATGAATTACTTTTTTCTTCTTTCATTAAACATTGCTTTTTTTTTTTTTTTTTTTTTTTTTTTTTCATTTTTATTCAATTAGAAATACTAGCCGTGGTTTGGCACCAAACAATAATTGCAAAAAGTACCAACGACCCCTAAACTGCGATTTTATCCAATGTTTAAATTTATTACTATGATTCGTATCATAAATCGAATTAATTTTCAAAAGATTCGTATCAAACGATATTTATCAAAAATCTTCATATAGCAGTGCCATCTATCATCAATCAAACGAAATAATGGGATAAAATAATATATTAGCGCCTGGATAAAATTCTGAATTTTTTTGTATTTTAAATATTTTCTTTTATCCATTATTTTTACTAAAGAGTATTAAACGTATGCAATGAACCTTTTCTACAATAATACTTCAAATAATGTGTTGATCTAAAATTAATGTAATATTTTATTAATATTATCATTTTCAAATTATATGCCAAATTATGTTTTTTTTCTTTCGATTTCCTCGATAATTTTTTTGAAATTAAGATGTATACATTTCTAATATTTAAATTAGATTTCTAACAAAAATTCATAAATTATCTGTAGTGGATTCGTCTTCTATTATGGCTAGAAGGTATTTCATGTTGATTGTTCGAACCGTACTTACCACATCATTAATTTTTTTATACCTGCAGATTATAAATTTTCAAAAATAATGCTTAATAATTTTTATTTAAAATGTATTTATTTTTTGTATATAGTACATTGCCTTTATGCAATAGTTTTTCTTTTAAAAAATTTATACATATAATTCAAAGGAACAAACCTATAGTTCAATCATTGAATATGGGAAAAATAATCGAGCCCTATTTATTTAAAAATAAATAGTGACCATTCTTTTGACATTTTCAGCAACATTTGATAAAAGAATAGGGAATCAAGTAAAAAAAAAAAAAAATGTATTAAGATGTTATTATAGTTTTTAATTTATACTGGAACGCGCGTATACATTTATATAAATATATACAGAGACATGAATTATAAGGAATATAGATAGACATGCACACAATTAGTTGATTTATATGGAGTCGTTTACACAGTAGGATGCAAGCTTGACTCACTTAACACGGTTTTCGATAAAACACCGCAGGGTATAGAATACTTGGCGAAATCAAAAAGAATGAGAGAAAAGTAAGGGTGATAGGAATCATTACAATGATTTAAATCGCCTATCGTTTGAATAAATTTTTTAAACAGGTCCTTATTCAGTTTTACATTGTGGCGCCATCTATCATGTACGAGAGAGACTAATATGATAAATTAATTTGTTGGGAAACAGATATACTATTTGATCTGGAAGATGAGATTTTTATTAATTTCTCTATTGAGTTGTGCATGTCACAGACATTATTTGCTCAATGCAAATACTACAACCAATATTGTTATCAAAAAAAATTTTAATCTATGCAAACAGTGTTGATCCAGTTATTGAAAAAACAGATATTAAATGCAATTCAGTTTTTCACACTCTTGATTTTTTTGGTGTCTTTTGTGAAAAAAACTCTGATATACAAGTATAAATTTTTTTGTTGATGAAATATCAGTTGATTCATTTATATAAAAACAATATTTCACCTCTTGTAATTCCTGTATTTGCCATTTTTATTTAATGATTAAAAATGTAAATAAAAATATTTTAAATGTATTTATATACAAACCAAACTACTTAATAATACCATTGCGTTATAAACATAACTTTAATTTGAAACCAATATATATATTTATTTTTAAAGATATTTATTACTTTTTTTGGGATCAAAATCTCTATAGCTGTTTTATGATTACAAAGAATTTTGCAGAAAATCAAATTATTATGCTTCGTGATTTTTGTTATATATTATTATATATATATATTATACTTTACCATGTTTGTTAAATATATTAGTATATAAGTCATATGTTACTTACTAACACTTTTGCTTTACGATTGTCATTAATATTTTTATGTGAAGCCAAAGGTAATTTTTATCCTTCAAATAGGTATTGAAGAATTTAAAGGTTCTTGAAATTAGAATATAGAATTTTTAAAATAAAATAATTGTAGGGTTGCTCGATATTTTGCTTGTTATTTAAAAATAAAACCGAAATATAATATTTAAAGTTTGTTGATAATATTGATTTGAATATGTGTGTTTTGGTATAAGTCTTGCTAAATTCACTAAAATGTAAATGTAATAAAGTTGAAAGTAAAATGGAAACATGTAAAACATAATATAGAAACTGAACAATTTATTCTTAAAACAATTTGGAAAAATGATATCAAAAATACTCCAACACATCTACACCTACGTAGGCATGGTAAATGGCAGGATTTAATAGTTATTCCAAAAGTCCAATTATTTTATTCTATATGTATAATTTCTGTTAATAAAAACAGCTGTTGGTCTAGTTTATTCAGCAATTTTTATTCTTTAGATAAGAATAAGATGTGTATATGATAATTTATGGAACCTTTGCGTGTCAAAAAATGTACACGTAACAATGAAATGAAAACCAACCAACTTTAAACAGAATGAATCTTTATTATTTTTTTTTACTAAAGACAATAACAATGATAAGAGAATTAAAAATATTACAAAAAATAAGCAACAATTTAATTCGATCACTGTTATTAATTAAATCACAAATATTCCATAAAATTAAACATAAGTTTAAACAAGAAAAAAAAAATTGACCTTTTGCACAATAATCTTTTATTATTTCTACATTTAATTTCATAATTAGATTTTTACAGATATATATATCACAGGATGTGTTAGAATTAAAAAGAAAAAGAAAAATTAATAATTATTGGCTACTCAAATTAAATTACTCATAAAATTATCGTTATTAAATTTTTTAAATAACTCTATTTGAAAAATACATATTTAAAAGAAACTGCGACATATTTAAACAAAACAATTTAAAATCTGTGTAGATTACTTGATTAAGTGAGCAGAAATTGAAATTGTTTTTATAATGCATATAAACAGTGCTAAAAAAAGTCCATTTTTTCCTCTTTTTCCATTAAATTAAAGCAGAAAGAAAAAAAAAAGAAAACCAATGATTTAAAAAAATGCAAATTACTTGAATTAAGTAAATTAAGATACACATCAATACATAACTAGTTCTTACACACATATAAAACAAAGAAACTTCACACTGTTAAGACATGTACATCTGCAGTTATGTACATAACACAGTTAAAAGGGGGGCCTGTTAATCACAGCTGTTATATGCAAGTGTAATTCGTATCAATAATTAATAATAAAAAGCAAACTGTTTTTTAAATATGTAAAAAAGAAAATTACAGATTACCTTTAAAATGTATTAAATTGGAATTAATAGGAAAATTTAATCTACACGCTCATGGTTCCCATGCTTGCATTGTGATGAAAATTTTGTAATGATTTTAAATTTTAAAGGTAAGAGTTATGTTTTTTTATAGTAAAGAATTGAGTTCAATTACCTCTTCCGTCAAACATTTAATAATTACAAATGCTATATAGTAAATTCTTCCTGCATACAGACAGTGGAAAATACATTTGATGACATATTATTTTTTAAAATTCTAATAGAGGTTTAGGCATTTTCCTTATTATAAAGGCATTGGCAATTAAACATCTTATGTTACTAAATAACCCAGACTACTGCAATGAAATTGAATAAAGTATGAAATTACTAATTTATTTTTACTAAAAGATATCTAAATAATGACGTATTAGGATTGTCAAAAGCTAAAACACCATAAAATTTTTCAAATAATAGAATAATTTTTTTTTGAAGAAATTTAAATAAAGTTTCATTTTAAAATTGTTCTTTTTTAACAGTAAAAAGCTTGGGAACCAATGCATTTAATTTAGAGCAAAAATATTAAAAAAAAAAAAAAAAAATGCATACATAAATGTACAATTATTACTTAAGGCTAAATTATTTAGTAAATCTTTAAAACTATTATTAACAAATAATTGCATGAAACACAGGAAATAACAATTATGACGATTAAAAACACACATGTTCTTAAGAAATGTTTCATTCAAGAACATTCTATGATTAGAACACACCAAACAAAAAACATTTTCGATTTTACCATTAAAATTTCTTTTTAAGTAGACGCTTATTAAGCTATATTTGAAGTTATTGCTTTGATCATGAATGTTTATTACTCTTAAATATGCTACGCTAAAAAGAAAGATGGGCATTTTAACAATTAAAAAATTCACAAACTCCATATTTTTATGACGTAGATTAGGAATGCCATTCAAGAATATCGTACACATTACATCACACTTAAAATAATTGCAAAAGCAGGAGCTAATTATGGCAGAATCATAAAATTTGCAATATGTAAAACATTACATCAGTATGGGTTTAAAATGACATCCATTACATGCTTACTGACATTATAATATAAAACTACAATAGTGTAATTTCAATTTTTATATCCCATTAAAATATTTAACTAGAAGAAATTTAATTCTGTGTATTAAAAGAAATTTTAAAGTATCTTATTCTGTAAGCAAAATCTTTGCCTGGTGAGAGAATTTAAGAAATGAGCATACTATTACTTGGAAACAATACATTATTGTATTGATCATGGAAAATATACATTGCCTAATTAAAATGATGTAAACTGGAATTAAAAACTAAACCACAACAATTGCACTTTTCAATAATATTCAATACAATATAATACTAAGAACATAGTACATATTAATTTTAAAAAAATTGTGATTTGGCAAATCAGATTAAAGGATAGCAACAACAGATGTCTTAAGAACCACCGTATCATTTGATGTCATGGTGTAATTACCCAAATGATGTCATATTTTAAATACAACTTCTAATAATTTGATGAAATAACAATTTTTATTAATTTTATCACAATTTTTTTTAAATAAAAACACATTCATGCAAAATACAAAAATTGTGGATGGCCTAAAAGCTCTATCAAGCAATGAAAACCAAACAACTCAAAAACTTGTTTATTTTAATTGAATTATAATAATATAACAGGGCAAAAAAAACATGTGCTAAGGAATAGGAATGCACTCATCACAATACCTCAGAAGGTAATAGAATTAGTTAAAAAGAAAAAGTTACAAAATCACTTAATAACACACTTTGCAAATGCCATGGTAGCCTAAAGGATTTAGAAAAAAATATATGTATTTCTACACTGAAGTTATAATACTACAATGTTTTTTTTTTTCTATTGTAATGCAAGCAGTAGACATTATTCAAGCAATAAGTTCTGTAACAAATCTTGTTCTCTTACACCAAGTTAAACCAGTAGAAACCTTATTTAACCCCGTGGTATATACTGACCCTGTTCGGTGCACATACAAAACAATAATCCAACAACGCGCGGATTATCATACCAGCAATATTGAAATTCGATAAAATATCAAAAATTAATATATATATCATTCCATTATTTCTTCAAGTATACTACAACACATTTGATTCCAGAATGTGTCTTCTCAATGTCTTTTCCTTTCAACAAACACTTTACAAGCACAGTTTTCATATTTTTGGAATCATATCTTCCAAGCGACGAGTAGAAAAAAAGCATTATAAATAACATGTCAAATTCTTGTCGATATCCAAAGGACCTAATAACAAGTGACTTTGTCATCAAAAAAATGCACTGTTAGCAACAACGCATATTCTTAACAAGCATATCTTTGCAATGAATTACAAAATCTTAGTTTCCATTCTGTGTAATACTGTGCAGTTTCACATTACTCGTTTGTTTCAAGCAGTTTTTTTTTTTTTTTTTGTTGTGTTTTTTTTTATAAACAATCTTTAGGAGACAAACATACTGCTGCTTGAAGACACAGTGTCATTAGAGGCCATGAAACCTACTAACATATGATTGTTAGCAGACAAACATATTGTCATTAGTGAACTAATACATTGTTCGTAACTGACTTATTTTGTCATTAGAGGACTAACACATTGTTGTTGCTGATAAATAGACTGTTGATAAGAGACCAACAGATGTCGATTATAGATAAAGACAGGACTCAATGCCAAAACAATACGTATACAGTGGTTAAAAACTACAGAAACAAAAATCAAACATCTGAAACTAAATAGAATTAAATTTCAGATTATTTACTACATAAAAAAAAAAAGTCCAGCATAGAATATTTGCTTGTTATGGAGATATCTCCAGAAGTTTGCCAATCCACAGAACAACATAAAAAGCATAACTGTTCGCAAAATATGGATGAAGCAACAGAAGATGTCCAACAGTAAAATAAGTTCAAAATATGACAACATTTTTTTCCCCCAGTAGTGGAATAATCACTTGAGAAACTCTTTTGTCTGGTTTCTCTCTTTTATTTATTTATTTTTTTCAAGCAAAGATATACATATATATATTTATTGGTTAATCTTCTAAATGGCACTGTGATTTCTGTGTGCACGATGATTACAGTCACAATGGCTGTAGGTTTGTGTATCTAGACATAAGTGTGACTAGCAGGACAGCAAAAATTAAGATGCTATTGCAGGCAAAGCTGATGGCACTATTGTCCTTCACTTTAATGTTGACGTTGTCTCTCGAATCGCCATTGTCAAAGTTAAAATCACTGGGTTTTGTACCTGAAATTAAAAAGATAAAAATAATGATCAACAAAAATTTCAACAAATATTAAATATAAGTACATTAAAAGACTGAATTTGAATTCAAAGTATAAAAATCTTCGATTTAAAGAATTTTTGTGATTAAAAATGAATTAATTCTGGATTATTAAATGAATTTTATAATCCTCTTAACACAAAAATAATTCAACAACGTCCAAAGAAATTTAAAAACTTTGGTTTAGAAATTTCTTTACATCTGTTGTCAATTTCTCCCAAAAGAGGGCGACACAGTATCATAAACCACTTGTCCGACATCTAAACCATCTATCCTGACAGATATTTAATTCAAGTAAAAACGATTAATAAAAACATGGAAACTCATTTTCGCATCGATAATATCTTTGTGAAAGGCTTCATATTTTTAAATTAAACATATATAACATACAATAAATAAATTTTAAAAACAATAATTCTTTTAATGATATTCCAAGAATGAGGCAAAAAAAATGTATTTTGTTCTAAAAATTTGCAAATGTAAAAATTTATCAATTTATTTTTATTTAAATTTATTAAAGGGCTACAACTTTTGTCGTTTATTTAAATCATTTTTTATTAAATACATTTTAACAGAAATTAATTATTTAAAATTAAAATAAAACACGAGGAGATTTCTGCATTAAATTAATTTAAAAAATTGTTATAAATGGTATTTTTTATTTAAAATAATTCGTAGCCATCAAAACCACCGAATCTTTTATTTTACATTATTTAATTACTGCAGTGTAAAAATGCACATTATTAAAATTAGATGTCATCTACAAAATAAAAATAAGTAAGAGTATAAGTTATTATTTAAAACAAATTAATCTCTTCGCGCAACACGAGAAACTGTCATTTAAAATAAACGCTGATTTTCGCGTGATTTATTTGTGTTTTAAAATTGGCATAAAATATGTATTGTTAAAGCTAACGATTAGCCAGTGTCAAGTCACATGCTCTGTAGTTCATTTTGAATTTCTGGCTTTCAGCATGTTTCAATATCCTCAAAATAGTGCCTAAAGATTAATTCCTGAAATTTGAATTCAAGAATGACTTTCGATAATCAATCACGAAAATCAATATTTATCGGCTCTCAAAATGAAGGGAAATCCTTCTATTGTAGTTTTAGAGTACAATAATTTTACAACACCGGATGTATAAATTATTGGCTTCAATGAAATTTTCTGAAACAATACGAAATTCTTTCGGGATATATTCTTCCAGCAAAAACGAACTTTAAATAAAATCCCTCCCGTTTTGTTTTAAGATAGTAAAGTCGCAGCGAAAATGTTTTAAACTATTTTTAGAGAAGACACTGAATATGCAACAAATTTCCGGTCCGCTCTACTAAAATTGAACAAACTGCACGATCTGTTCCCAGAATCGCATACGTCAAACGTTTTTGCTGGCTAGGGAAAAATGGAAATATTTTTTTTTCCTCTTTGCCGCCGAAACAAAGCCAACGTATTAATCTCGAACCCTTGACAGACGAATAGGGCTTTTTTTTTCTTTTCGTTTTCAGACGGCTGAATTTAAATGGGAAGAATTTTCGGTGAACGGGTCACATTCTTTCTTTTTGTATCTCTCCGTTTTGAAAGCTACTTGTGTCACACTTCTGAACAATGGATTTCAAAATCGATCGAATGTTCGAATTCCAGTTATACTAGTATCATTTTTACCAACTTATATATGAACACTTTTGGTTTGGTTTGGCGCTCTACGGACATTTTGGGCACACTTTGGTCTAATTAAACCGGAACCTGCTGTGTAATGTGGATTCCGAACATCATGCAACCGCCAGGATTCGAACCTGAAGCCTGTGGCACTAAAGGCCATAGCGCGAGCCAATTGGCCATCAGGCCGCTTAATATTTTTGGACCACGCCACGGACCTCTATTAGCCAGGACAACATCATGTTAATAATAAATCTTTTTTTTTTTTTTTCGTAGCTACAAATCACTTAATCAAAATAGAAATTAGTACTAACAACAATAATAATTCCGTTTACAACTGCTATCGACTTTATAGATGAAAATTGTGTCGCGATATATCCATGAGATATGTGACATACTAGCAATTCACACTTTTTATTGATAATAAAGAGAGAGGGGCCATAATCAACATGAAAAACATTTATTAAATAAAAGTATAAAAAGTGTTTTGATACCATTTTGTTTTGTATATATATATGAAAATAAAAAGATGAAACTATAAGATTTTTATCATTAAGCAAAATGAGAAATCTGCAATATTATGATTAAAAAAACAATCAATCTGTATTGATTGGCAACAATGCATATGTCATTTAACTTCGTCATGGTTCATGACTGACATAGAAATTAAAAAGAAAAGGTTCTTACCACCCCAGTCTCCTGATCCGGATCCGTTATCATAATCTTCATCGTCGCCAACTTGGTTTCGAGTCCAGACTCCACTACCGCTGCCCTCTACGACGTAAGAGTCGGACATAGGCATATCGGGTAAGATGCTCAGAGTCAACATCTACAAAAGAAAAACATCAGTATAAGAAACATAATCCATCAGCAGCAAACAAAAAAACATTTTTTGTTCTAATGTAGCTGGCAAGCACTTAGACAATTGCCTTTGATGCTTTAAGCCAAGCGCTGCATCGACGTTACTCACTTAGCACTACCCAGGATGTGTGTGTAGGTCGAAGATAAGCTACGGACGCGGAGCAACAATACCCCCGCAACGCTCTACGTTTTTCTTAGACTGGTACCGGTTTAAGGTGGATTCCGAACAACTGCAAACATCCATGGCCCCGCCGGGACTCGAACCCGAAACCATGTGGTACCGAACATCAGTGCTACACGGCCATTCAGGCCCCACAATAAAAACATAAAACCGAAATCTATCAATTGGATCCCAAATAAGTGGAATCCACAGTCATAACCGTTCAATATAACGTCACTATAAGTCTAAATGAAATATGTGATAGATAGGATTGCATACATAACATGAAGAAGTATTCCTTTGTTGTTGTTGTTGTTGTCGTCGTATCCCTCCTGAAAAGAGGGAAGGGGTGCCAGCTTCTGTTGTGATGGACCATTCGTAGATAGAAGTCTGACTTGGCTCTGCGTCGTTGAAGAAGGTGGACAGTGAATTCTGGGAGGACTTTTAGGGGTAATTACCCCGCATTTGCGTATGGTATGGCAGAAAATCCGGAAAACTCCCATTAGGTAATCGGACTCACGAGGCAAGACGCTGAACATTCCAAACGCCATCGAGGCTCCTTGTTTTTTGAAGCAGTGCCTACAAAAAGCCGCCAGCCTGATGTTCACCAGCAGCGCACGTTACTACTGCGCCACGAGTCAGGGAAGTATTCTTTTTGCTTGTCATTTTAAAGTCACTCGGGCTTCTGATTGGCTGACTTGCGATCTTATTATTTAGCTGGAATCCAACTTACCAACTCACGACGTAGAACGCCAGTCAATCAGAAGCCTATTTTTAAGTTTTAAGCTTGTTTTCAATTTGAATTTCATTCGTATTCTCAACCAAGACTTCTGCAGAAATGTAGTCAACATATATGAAACCTAGATTTGCACAGCAGCAGCGAACGGCACATTTTGTATTTGGTATGATTTCTCCTATGTAATGATGGTGTTTACATTAAATGAATCATCTTGTCTCGTTAGAAATGTAACAGATTCAACATTACCCAGGTTGAAACACTATATTTGGTGGCACCGCGAATTGTAACGTCACTGGGAATAGTATCTGCAAAATGGGGTACATCTTTTAATCCAATAAAGAGACTTTTGACCATAGATTTGTCGTACCCACTCCCACAGCAAGAGAACTTTTTGCTTGTTCGGCCTTCGAATCGAGTTTTCGAACCAATTTTAGAAATAATTCTTCTTTATTTTCGCATAACAATAAAAGCCCAACGCGTTAATCATCACACTTTTTTTTTTTTTTAAATAAATTAGTATGTTGAACATAAACTGGATATTTTCACATTTTTTTTTTTTTTTTGAACAATGGGGCACAATGTCAAAAAGGAAAATATAGATATGAATTTCATAAACAAACAACACGGAAGGACAAAAGGATAGGGGGAAAGAGATAATTAAAGGACATTAAAGGGACAACAAAGAACTGTACATTAAAATAATCATAATGCAGATAAATTAAACTAAAAGTCCCATTTAGAACAATTAACTGCGGCAAAGTATGTTAATTCATTATTTTATACGACATTAATATAATGAGTTGACATTAATGTATTGCTTGCTTGTATTATACTAATGCGTGTGTATTACAGACATTAATATAATAGTTAAAATTTCACGGAATTAAGCAGGTTACACCATGGAATGCATACGTGCCAACTAATTTATAATCATTTCAGAAAATTAATGTTTCGTTTTCCCACTGCAATTTCATTCCCAAAAACAGAGCATCACTTATACATGTTTGAAATGCGGAAAAATTAAGATTTTATTAAATTAATTTACTAATGCTTTTAATCTCAAAACTAACCTACTGAATTAATAAAGCAACCCCACTCTCCTATAGAGAACAATTCTGGCATGTACACAATAAAATAAACAGCTAGAAGTAAACAGTCCATTTATCTTCTTTTTTTTTTTTTCTAATTTAAGTTGAATTAAATAATTTGTTTTTCCTAATTAAGCTGAATTGGTATAAAACTTACTAAATAAGCCAGCAATTAACATTTATAAAAAATTTCATTGGTTATAAGAATATGCTAAATTAGAAAAAAACCACACAATAGATATTAACAAAACTGTTAATATTATTAACATTTTCATTAACACATATTTGTTATCATTAACATTTTCTTGTGTTTATGATGTTTACCATATACTTTAGCACAATAGATTTAACTGAAGCCAATTTAAATGATTATAACACACACACACACACACACACACACACACACACACACACACACACACACACACACACACACACACACACACACACACACACACACACACACACACGTCTCTAAAAGACCTAGCAAAAATATACTATAAATTAAATATTCTGCAAAATACAGTAACGTTTTTTAATCCGACATTCGATAGTTCGGCACATTCTATAATCCGGCACCAATCGAACCTTCCCTTTCGTATTTTTCCGTACGGCTTTATGCGCTTGTTGATCTTGACCGCCAGATGGCGACACAATACTGCTCGCATTTTAAAATTTTGTAGTTGCTAGAATGACGACATATTTTGTCAGATATTTATATCGTCTACACTTCACAACGTGCGTAAATACATTAAATATTAACACGTTTAAATCGTTTCAATTCTTACCCAGAATGCTTATGTGGTATCATCCTTAAAACTATATTGAAGCTCGATAATCTGGCACGCCACGGTCCCGAATGTGCCGGATTATCCGGCGTTACAGTACTTTGCTGGGGCTTATTTCCAATGCTTCTCCAGTCCCACAGCTTATTATCGACATTGATTGGACCTGTTCCTTGGCCACCACGATCACCAGATTTGACACAATAATAGCTACTATTACTATACCACACCACATCACTGTGCCTTTACAGTTTGGGAATGATGTGGGTGAGAAGTAATCTGATTGGGTTCTGTAACGCTCTACGGTCATATGAGACTAGGACCTACGGCTTAAAGTGGATTCCGATTCACTACAAACATCCATGACACAGCCGGGATTCGAACTCGATACGTGTGATACCGCTCAGCCATCAGGCCCCACGATAATAGCTAAATCCGATGAAGATTTATAGGTTAGACCAGAGGGGTGCTAAACTTTTTAGCCTAATTGTCACACTGACTCCTCCACTAAGCCCCAAGGGCCAAGACCTATCTAGGTCATCAACTAGATCGTTTCGGAACTAGCAAGGGTGTGAGGTATTTATGACGAGGGGTGCAGGAGCGCAATTTCTGTTGGTACTTACAGACAAATGTCAAGAACATGTCAATGTGGTGGAGATGCCATCTTGTGCACGTTGAACGTTGTAAAACACATCTCTAGAACGTTGTAAATTTTACAATTTAATCAAAATAAACTGGTGGTTCAGATTGAAAGTACTCGCGGACCGGTATTGACCTGCAAGCCATAGTTTAGACAACTCTGGGTTTGGTTTGTCACTCTACGATCATTTTTTGCACTCTTAAGGCTAATTACACAAATACCTACAGTTTAACGTGGATTCCAAACCACTAACAAGCATCCATGCCACCGCCAGGATTCGAACCTGAAGCCTGTGGTTAGAACCAAAGGCCAAAGCGTTAGCCAATTAGCCATCAGGCCGCCACCTCTGGGTTAGACCATCAGCATCTGCTGGAAATGCGCGTGCCTTTTTTTTTTTTTTTTCTGGTAATGTTCGTCAATTAATACGCCGTCACTGTGAATCTTAAATTACCGTTGGTCGCTATTTCACGTACATATTGTAAACAGGTAAATCATTAAAATGTTTACCAAATCTTTCTTATTAATATTATTTTATCCTATTTATTATTATTATCTAAATATTTCTTCTTATTATCTACCAATCTTTCTTATTTCTTAATCACTCTTATTTTCTTATCTTCATTTACAATGAAGCACTTAAATGCCCCATAACTTTATATTTTGATTATCTTTACATTTTTGCAAGATATTTTAGAGGCACTCTGTATATAAATTTAAAATTCAAAGAACTATTTCGATATTTAGAAGGAAATTTCGTAACAGTTACTTGATAGTTGTGTTTAGAAATTTTAACAATGGTTGCACAGTATTCAAAAGTACAACAAGTATGCTTACTCTGTACATCTTCTGCAGTTTCTCGTCCAATCCCATCACCACGGTGTCATCAGCGGTTGGGGCTTTCATTTCTGGGTTGTACTTCTGGGCAGCCACGCCCACTCCAGCTATGGTGTGAGTATATCTGGAGAAAGAAGAAACAAATGATTAGTTCTTACTATCAAAATAATACTAAAAATATTTCAGAAAGGTGACAAAAAGAATCAACCAAATTGTTAGAAGAAAGATGGAATGATTGGGTGCTGTGAGTTAAGGTACGACTTATTTTACAACAATTGCACTATTATTGCTAATTTACAAATTATTGCAATGTTATAATTTCAATATATTACACATATTAACCAGTAATAAAATGCATTTGGCGGGTTTGTACTTCAACTTTCTTTTGTTGAAAATCCTAAGAAATTCTCAAAAACAGTAATTGACACTTTTTATATCTTCCTGGTGGTCTAATAATAGGGAATTGATTGGAATTTGAAAATAAATAAATAAGCAATTCCTTTTATTTTCAAAATTATATCAAAAATCTTTAATATTAGGTTAGGTTTGGTTAGACCGGAACCTACAGGTCAACGTGGATTACGAACCACTCACAAAAAATCCATGCCACCGCCAGGATTCGGACCTGAAAGCTGTGGTACAAAAGGCCAGAGCGCTAGCCAATTGGCCATCAAGAAGCTTTTAAAATTAGGATATGAGGAAAATGAAGGTTACCAGCAACGATTGCAAAGATGATTTTGTAAATGTTCCAAGGACAGAAAAGTAGAAGATAGTCTAGATTTGTCTGAAACTGATAATATTTCGGTAGTTATTATTAAAGCTGATTTTTTAAAAATTTAAGATGATTCGTACGCTGTTGTTGTCATACATATCATATGCAGCATACAGTTCGGTTTGCAAGCTTATTGTTTCAGAGTTGAAAGGTAATTCAGAAGTTCGCTCAAATAAAACGTTACATCACACGCTATCGTCAAAAGGGCAAGTGTAATAGTGACAAAGGTTGAATAAATAAAAGTTTGTTTTCTATTTCGGATGATAAATCTACCATTCCCGTTTTAGGTGTCTCATAATGCCCTTTCCACACACACACTTCTAAATTCTATTTATAGAATGTAATATCCTCACAAAAAAAATCGCAATGCCACAAAAGAAAACCACAACTGCACCCTTAAGAAAGAACCCCCTCCCCTCTAAAAAAAAAAAATGGCACATGAAATTCAAATATTCGAGTGATCCTTTCTACTTTTCCTTCTCACGAAACACAGAATTATACCCTCGCCCCCCATTCTCAGAACAAAAAGGGGGCAGAGGGGCTTCGAAATTCATTCTTCTTAACACCCTCCTTCCATTCCAATATCGTTCCAAGACCCCCCGCCACCAAATCCCTTGAGACATCCTCCCCCTGCAGAAAGTAAAAGAATCTCGATTGCTATGCGAGGGAGGTGATACTGCTACCCCCGTGGTTAAATATATTCGATTGGGGATCACAGAAGGGGTGAGGGGAATAAGATGAAGAAACCCAAGAATCCGAATCCTGAATCTTCAGGAGGAGGGCGCGTCCTAGATACAGGGGGTGTGAGTTACAGTCATTATCATGAGTCACAGCAATGCTTAATCATTGGCAGATGCATTTGACACCATGGTAAGCATTACTGATAGGAAACAATGGAACTTCTAAAAGAGACATTCTCTTTTAAAATATAGATTTTTCTTCCATAAACTTAATGTTTAAAAAAAAAAAAAAAAAAAAAAAAATCAAACTGCAATATCTATTTCTGCGAATAATTGGTTTTAGATAAGATAATGATAATAAAGGTGATCATAAATTTTGCAGAAGTTTTAAAGCATTATTTATTATTATCTATAATAAATCATATAAAAACGTGAGTGCTATAATATATACATATATGAATGCTTTTAAAAAAGCAACGGGAATCCGACTCTAGGACATTCCAATTAACTCTTCGGCATTACAGCCCATGTTGGACCATGGCCGACCGCCTACTGGCAGATTCCGAAACAAGAAATGTTTTTAAGGGGTAGAGGTGTTAATCTACGCCCCCGCTCTATAGTCATATGAGACCGGGACCTACTGTTTAAAATGGATTCCGTATCACCACAAACATCCATGGCACCGAATGCCAAGCGCCATCAGGCAATCTAGGATTATTACAATTTTATTCAATTGACAATACTTTTCGACCCCACTAGGTGGATCCTAGAAAGGATACTTGAAAAGGATCCAAAGTTAATTGGTGTTAAACGACAGAGGACTATTGTAACAGACAGGGTCAGATGGAAGAAACTTGGAGAGACAACGTTGGCCTGGAACAGTACTGCAGCACTCAAGAAGAAGAATACTATTCAGTGGTCAGCATGGGGCCTGATGGCCTGAATGGCTGAGTGTCTGGCGCTCATTAGCACCGGTTTCGGCGGTGCCATGGATGTTTGTAGTGGTTCGAATCCACTTTAAGCCGTAAGTCCCGGTCTCATGTGACCGTAGAGCGTCACGGGGCCCAATCAGACTTCTCAGCAACATCATTACCAATCTGTAAAATGGCAAATCAGCTCTAGGCACAGTGATGTGGCGTGGCGTGTTGTAGTTTAGTAGTAGACTTAAGACAGGAAAGCATATTGTCAAAGCGCTTGTCTGACATTGAGTGACAAAGCAGTAAACTCAAAGCAGCCACTGTAAGTTGAGTTCTTTAGAAATTATAAAGTTAAATACATTAGCTCTACTCTGTGATTAGAGTATGCTGTAAGCTACAATAAAGTTAAATTAGTATTTCTATATTAAAAATAATAATAGAGTTTTTAATGATTATTTTATTGCATGTTAAGATAGGTTTAAGAGTTTATTTTCTAAGATTAAACGACTCATTAATAAACAAGACTGACAAAAAGTATGATTTTCAGACATAAAAACTTCAAGTACTAACAAGAATTTTAAAAATAAGGTAACTCTTTATCTCAAAACAGTTTTATTGCAATGCTATAAAAGCTTCGAATAAGCAAAATAGAAGACAGAAGACACTTGAAACAGCCTTTTAAAACAGAAATAAAAAGATGTATCTAACGTAATACCGTTTGCTATTAGAAAATGACAAGTAGCACTACTTGCTGTAGCAAGAATAATTGCCAGACCTACAAGATATGAATAATGATACTGTTATCTGAAACGGCATAAGGGCAGGAAAAAAACATGAATAAAATTGCTTTTTTTAAAAAGATTCTCATGTCTGAGGGAAGAAACAATTTAGTCGCTAAGTCTTCTCTGTCGTAGCCAATGTTGTGTATAGTAAATAAATACCAACTAAATAAGGTAAACAGAAACGAAGGGAAAAAGATATTTAGAACTCTTTGTCAAATTAAAATGGGAGAAACAGAATCTTTTTAAGTTGGAACGAAATATCCTTCATTTTTTTCCCCTGTAATTTAAACAAAAATGTTTTTGGTAAAAGCGTTTTCAATATTGTTTGCAAGAAACAACGTCTGTCATACAATTCCACATAGTTAACAATCCAATATACCAAATATTTATTATTATTAATTATTTATAACTATTAATTATTTAAGATTAAACTGTAATAAAGCTCTATTTAAAAATAAGTATGCTGTACTAGTTAAAAAAAACAAACAAACTAGTACAGCTCTATCAAGAATGAATCAGGAAAAATAAAGAATGATCAATTCAGAAGGTTTTGATTTCGGTTGGTTACTTATCATGAAATAACGATAACATATCTTTTGATTCAAAACAATTATTATTATTTAATTCTTCTTGAAAATCAAAAGATTCATTTTTAACCCATCGCTATATAAACTTTAAAATAAAAACAATTTCACAAAATGTTTATTAATTATAGGGCGAAAAAAAAAAAATCAAAATATTTATAAGAAATAAAAATTATTAGAATAAAATAGTTCTATTCCGCAACAAAAGATTTTGTTTGAAACAAAGATAAAGTTGCCGTTTAGAATAATTCTGCATTTTGATTCCAAACATTTTTTTATTTATTTAATTCTTTTTGAAAATCAAAAGATGGGTTTTTAACCCATCGCTATATAAACTTTAAAATAAAAAACAATTTCACGAATTGTTTATTATTTGTAGGGTGGAAAAAAACAAAATATTTACATGAAATGAAAATTATTAGAATAAACTAGTTCTATTCTGCAGCAAACGATTATATGAAAAAAATTGATATGTTGCCATTTAGAATAATTTCATTTCATGGAATTGTAGATATACAAATAATGGAAGCAAATCAGAGACGTTATGCTTATAAAATTCTTTTCTTTTAGTATCTATATAATTTATTAGTAAACTTTTCAAAATATTATTGTAACGTAAATACCGAAATAAATATGTTATGTTTGAAAAATTTAATGACTCATGGCATCTTCAAATAAAACACTCCCATATATATACAGGATGATTATAATTAAAGTTCCACTTTCAAAGTGCTGTAAAAAAAGAATCATTCGTCACAATGAGTTCAAATTTGAACTGAAGATACTTGAAGTAGGGGGAAACTATATTATACTTTATAAAAAATTTTTAAATCAACGCTATACAACAATACACGATACAAATCGAAAATTACATCCAGATTTTAAAATAACATATCACAAATTACTGTAACTGTAGGAAAAGAAACAAAAATCTCTACGAGCAAGAATAAAAAAAAAAAAAGCTATTCGTTAAAATAAGACATTAACACAGAAGCCAAAAACTCAATCTACTAAAAACCTAATCAATAAACCTGATGAAAAACAACCATAAAATAAAAATAAATAAATCAATAATAACAAAAAAAAGATTACAAAGAGGGGCCTTCATTCTCTAGAGGGAGGGAGAGAGTCGAAGGTTAAGGGGCAAAGCCGTAAATGGAATGTAGCCTAGGGGTGGGAGTAACAAAGTCCCTTTTGAGGGTGGAAGAAAAAACCAGCGGAACTTACTTTTTAAAATATTATTTTCAAAAGGGGATTGGATTACTTGGGGAACATTGCACCGAGGTAGCAGTGGTATGAAATGGATACCTCCCACTTCTTATTTGGAAGGAAAACACTTTTCAGATACTAAAGATATATGTGTACATTTAAAATTTATATGTGTAGGAAAACTATTTATTAAATTCCACAGTGACAATAAATAAGTCATATACCTGCATATATGTATATAAATAATCAGCTTAAATTGCCACAATATAAATGTCCTGAATAAACTCGCTGTATTTGTGAAAAATGCAAGGTTTTGTTTGGTTTATCGCTTTACGGTCATTCTGTGTGCACTTTGTGCTAATTACCTGCAGTTTAACGCGGATTCCGAATCACTCACAAATATCCATGCCACCGCCAGGATTCGACCTTGAGGCCTGTGGTATCAAACTCCAGAGCGCTATCTAATTGCCCATCAGATCGCTCGTCCGAAGATCGGTTTGTTGTTCTACGGTCATTTCTTGCACACTTTGTGCTAATTAGACCGGGACTTGCACGTGGATTCCGAACCACTCATGCCGCCACCCGGATTCGAGCCTAAAGTCTGTGGTACCAATGGTCAGAGCGTTACTCAATTAGCCATAAGGCTGCGAAAAATACGAGGAATTGACATTAAATGTCATTCATTATTTAGTATGAACTCTCCTGGATGTTCGAGTGTCTGACGCTCGGTGGCACAGGTTTCGAGTTCCAGTCCCGACGGTGCCATGGATGTTTGTAGTGGTTCGAATCCACTTTAAAACGGAAGGTCCCGGTCTAATAGGATCGTAGAGCGTTGTCTTGAGGTTGAATCAGTCTCCAACCCTCGTGGTTCTTCGCTAAAAGTGAAGCTGGAAGCTGGACCCTTAGCCATGGTTCAGTCGATGGACCTGGTGTAGGCTTTCCTGCACCAGGAGGATTAATTACAACAACAGCATTAACTCCCGATGGGTAGAAGTGTGTTTTTTTTTTGTTTTGTTTAGTCATTGTTTTTTTTTCTAATCGTTTTTAGCTAATTAAACTGCTGTTCGATATAAAATGAATAAAAAAAATTAAAATAAAAATAAAAACTCTAATAATATAGAGTATTTTTTTAAAAACTAAAAGGTACGTAAAATTAATATTAAGACAAGTAGTTTACGTATAAAATTAAAGAGAAATGAAGTTGTTAGTGATTTTTAATAATGGATGTAATAATAAATTAGTTTTTAGAAAGAAAATGGAATGATTAATTAAAAATAAAAAAGACCAGAAATACTATGTTTTAGAAATACCGCAAAATATCTGGTCGCATTAGCGCTTATTATAATTATCTAGTGCTTGAATAAATCACTACACAAATAAATTACTTTCTTTACATTAAAAAATGATTTTTTTTTTTTTTTTTTTTTTTTTTTTTAAATATATAGAACGTTAAGATATATCACGCAACAAATAATAGCATAAAAATTTGGATCGAATTCTTATGTATAAAACTCGCTAATCCATCAAAGCACTTTTCTTCCCATAATTAAACGGAATGGCGAAATAGGATGTTGATTCGGTTGCCATGGATACGATAAAGATAGCTGTAACCGCGCGGAGGCCGAAGATCGTGCAGCGAGTGGAAAAGTCGTTTGACCCCGACAGGTGAGAAAGTGCGTATCATCTGCACGGCGGAAAACAAGGTCTATGGCGGTCGTTGAATGGAAGTGACAAAGGTTTGACCTTGAAAAAAGCGGGAATTTCCAGGCGAAGAGCTTTTTTTTCTTCTTTTATGAAATATTTGTCCATCTCGGCAATTTATTAAAAAAAAAAAAAAGTTAAGAAGCATATCCGCGTCTAGAATGAATTCCGTCTATCTATTGGTTTATTTCAGTTTTTCTTTTTTTAAATATTGAATGAATATCGTCTGGTATTTTTTATTTATTCAGACAGACAGTCAGACGATTTTTATTTTAATTTTTTTTTAAAAAGAAATAAAGAAGGAAATAAAACATTAAAAAATTATAACAGCAATAAAAAATAACAGTAATAATAGTATGACTAATATATATAATAAAGGACACATAAATTTGTGTAATGAAAAGCAATTATTACTTAAAAGACGAAAAATTATATAAACTTTTGTTTGTCAGTAAAAACATAAGTAAAGCTAATGCTCAAAAGTTAAGCTTGAACAAAAAGCATTTATTAAATGCGCTTTTAAGTATTTAATTTATTATAAAAAGAACAGAAATTGTTAAATATTTTAACACATCTGACGTATTAATTTAAATTTTTTTTTTTTTTTATATCCGTTTTGTAACAGCTGCTCTTTGTATGTTGTTAATCAAAATTGCAAACGTTTATTTATTTAAAATAAACCATCAGCATCATCAGTGGCGCAACAGCCACATGGTGGGCCAAGGCCTTCTGCCTACTGGCAGATTCCGAAACAGGAGATGTTTTCTTTTTTTTTACAGAGTAGGGTTGTCAAACCAATGTCCAACGCTCAGCAGTCCTATGAGACCGGGGCCTACGGGTTTAGAATGGATTTTGAACCACTGCAAACATCCATGGCATCGCCGGGACAAACAAAATTATTCGATTTCAATCATGAAAATGATGCTTCAAATCTTACAACTCCTAAGCAAAGTAATAAAAATCGTACAGTAAGGGAAATAGGTTTGTTTCGGTTTGGCGCACTACGTTCATTTTGTGCACACTTTAGGTTAATTAGACCGGGACCTACAGTGTAAAGGTGGTCCAAACCACTTATAAACATCCATGCCACCGCCAGGATTCGAACCTGAAGCCACACTAAACGTGTGATAAATCGGCCGGAAAATGTTCAAGGCGGGACGAATACGGCCCGCTGGCTAGCCATCCCTGAACTGAACTTTTAATTATTACTCCAAATATTAATATTATTTGGGGTAATAATATGTTAATATTAATATTATACAATAATAAGATTATATAAGATAAATATTCAATATTATCCAAATATTAATAATATTTTTTCATTAGGTCATAAAGCAATTGCAGTTCATATAAATAAAATATCAAGCAAATATATATATCAATGTATTTATATATTTTTACATATATAATCCCCTGCCTTATCTTTTCCGTTGACTCTAATGAACTTCGAAAGATATGCCAAAATTAATTACACCTCGAGAAAAAAAATTCAATAATCCGCATTAAACAAAACATTATTTAAAAAAAGTATCTTTTCAAGAACACATATTACACGAAATTTGATTAACGACAGAAGGCTGCCAAAAGAGGAAAAAGGTACTAGGGTACCATAGGAACAAGTACCATGAATTTTAAGCACCGAGCAAGGGATCATAATCCCCTTTTCTCTATATTTAAAAAAAAAAAAAAAAAAAAAAAAAGAAAAATCCTTCACTAATATGACAGCTGTTACATAAAAAAAAAAAAAAAAAAAACTGAAGTGAAGTGGGGAGAAAGCAGACGATAGCAAATGTTAATGAAAATTCGATTTTGCGTAGCTAAGCGGCTTAATATAGTAACTCGCATCAATTTCACGCAATTTTTCCTATTTTTTTCCCTTAGTTATTTTATTTTTTGGAAGAAAAGTGGTTTTTGTCCATCCTGGTCAAAGAGAGGATAGGTGTCCTTCAATTGAAATCAGTTTGCACGGATCAATACTTTATAAACGTATTTAGTTAAAGGGTAAAACGGTCATTTAAAGCTAAGAATACTTCATATAGATTGGGGTGTGTGGGTGTGTATACTTTGGGATTTGACTGAACCGTTACCGTTGCAGTGAATTGAGAAAGACGAGTCATTTTGCGAACCAGACAGCATTACATAAGTCAGTAATTTGATACCTAATTTGTGGAATAATAGCCCATGATAAATGTACAGCATATTCAAATCACGCTTTTTATAAAAAAGAAGCGAAAATTTATAAAAGGAATCATAAAAACAAGTAATATAAAAAAAAAAAAAAAAATTTAAGTCAATTCCTACCTTTTTTTTTTTTCACTGTATTGCACAAAGTCCTTTATAAATAATTTTCTTTAATTTTTTTAAGTTCATCTGGCGCCATCTATTGGTAAATATATGAAAACTTAAATCTAAAAGAAACTAAAATGAATTAATTAAATTTAATTACTGACTTAATATTTGAAAAAACTGTATTAACATCCAGTGCCATCCACTACAAGTTAAAAAAATGTACTTGAACTCGAGTGGATGAATCAAAAGTATTTTATGAACGATTCAAAATTTGAACAAGATATATATAGGGATAGTGTGAGCTAATAGAAGGAATTGAAATAAACATTATAGGTTTTAATATTTATAATAAACTATACTAAATGCATTTTTATAAAAGCATATATAGCTATACTAGCTTTATTATTGTTTGGTCCATGAGTTATTATTCTATTTACTACACGAGAACCATTTTATCTACAGTGTTCTTTTTTTAATCATCATATGTAGAAAGAGAAAAGTAATTGGCGGCCTGATGGCCAATTGACTAGCACTGTGGCCTTTGGTACCAAGGACTTGAGGTTTGAGTCCTGGCGGTGGCATGGATGTTTATTAGTGGTTCGAATCCACGTTAAACTGTAGGTTCTTGGTCTAATTAGCCTAAAGTGTGCACAAAATGACTGTCGAGCGACAAACCAAACCAAATCATAGGTAATTGGGTGTCATAACATAATATAGACCCAAAATGCATAAAAATATTGAATTCTTTTCGTTTAGCTTTATTAGAAAATTTGATATTGCATTTCTAAAAATTTCTACGAAAATCTACGAAAAATTTTTAAAAAATTCTCGCTTACAAATTATATGTCATTTAAAAAGAATGAAAATCTTAATATTATTCGACTACACTGTTATTCCCATTAAAAAAGAATATATATATATATATGACGCAACAACCCCATGGTGGGCGAAGGTCGACTGCCTACTGGCAGATTTCGAGACAGGAGATGTTTCTCTTTTTTTACGGGTAGGGTTGTTAGCCCTACGTCCCATGCTCTTACAGTCATAGCAGATCGGGACCTACGGTTTAAAGTGGATTTCGACTATAAACATCCTTGACACCGCCGGGATTCGAACCTGAAACCTGTATCACCGATCGCTCGTCACTCGACCATCAGGTCCCTGGATATATCGCCAAATTATTACAAATTACAATTATACTTATTATAAGATTATTTATAATTATTAATTACTTATAATTATAGTATATAATTATTTATTATAATTACTTTATATAATTAATTATTTATAATCATTCAGTACGCACAGTTGTTAATAATAAAAACTTATTGAATATTATAAAAGTTATTGCTGCACTATACGCAATCTCTTATTAATTAATAGATAAAATTAAATCTAAAAAAAATGTCGTACATTAAAGAGAAAGCGGATTTAATTTTTAATAAATAATGCACATCGAACTTTTAAAATCTCTTAAATGTTTTAAAAACCAGTAGCGGTATTTACTCCAAGCGCATAACTATTTCATCACAAGAACTTGAGAGTGAAGTAATAAGAAATTAGGAAGTATAAACACGCTGGCAAACAAAACTGTTCCCCCTCCTACTACCTACTCCTACACTTGATAAGGGTCATCTGCTGCCGGCATGGTATTGACATCCACTTGTCTTATCAAGCACACGAATTATCATGCTCACTCGAGATCATTTGTATCATCGGCCGGCAATGCACCTTTGAATGGCAAAGAGATAAGAAGAGATAGCGGCGCAACATAAGAAGAGTTCAAGCGGCTATTTACTTAAGAGGAAAACAATTCACGAAGAATGCGGGGAGGGATAAGTGATTATTATTTGGAAATGCGTGACTGAGGTTGTTGGAGGGATTTTGCTGGAAGTGATAATGCCGAGGTGAAGATTGTTTGCAAGAGGTGATGTCGAATGCTACGGAGACAAAAATGGCGCAGAGTGATTAGTCGTTCGTCATTGACCCAGTAAATCGACTTACGTCTCCAGAACATGCAATCTGTAGGAGTTAAAAACCAATATTAACAAAAAAAAAGCGGTTTTGTACTTGGGTATTTATAATTTTGGAAAAAATCCAAGAAACTAAATTGAAGTTTAGAACAAATTTATATTAATACTAGTTGACCCGGCAAACGTTGTTTTGCCATATACATTATTTCAATGAAATATTTTTTTACTTAAATAAAAAAAAAAAACTTACTATAAGTGTGTGGAAATGCGGTTATGATTGGAAGAGGAATGGAACGTTGCAGACAATGATGGCCTATAATTTATTTATTTCATCCTTTATACTTTATTAAATTAACAAATATATTTTTAAATTACATTATATAATAGGTGTATATACATCAAAAATAGTTATTTACATATTTACTACTAATTATGGCAATTAAAAAATAATCAACATCAATCTCTAAGTGCAATGGAGTGTACAATATTTTTGGTCAATCCGTCTTTAGCCAACACAAACAAACTGGATGGTTTACCCACACGCGAACATGCCACGTATAGTTGTCCGTGGGAAAAACATGGTGTGCCCAAATCTAAGCCACAAACAGACATCGTTTGGCCTTGCGACTTATTGATTGTCATTGCGAATGCCAATCTAATTGGAAATTGAATACGTTTGAATTCAATTGGCACATCTGCGGGAATCATAGGGATTCGTGGCAGCAATATATTTTCGCCTCGGTACTTGACATTCAAAATGCTTGATTCGATAACGTTTTTCATTAATTTTTTAATGACTAATCGTGTTCCATTGCACAACCGTGGTGGGTTCAAATTACGAATCAAAATAACCGGAGATCCAACCTTTAATTGTAAATGATGCGGCGGCATGCCTGGCAAATCAATGAATTCAAAACCTCAATTGGATAATTTACAGCTCCATTGGCATCGCAAACTGTATCGATAGATTTGTATGACACCAAGTCCCCTGGCAACAACTGTTGTATCTTGGAATTTAAACCATTGACGTCCACATTTTTGATGCCAACCAATCAAGATTTTTGAATTGTGTGCATACATCGGGAAATATGTGGTCGATGAGATTATTTTGCGAGTCGATAATTGTGCAGAAATCTGTCGAAAATTTTATGCATCCAGTATTTTCATGTACAGCAATTTTTCCATCGCCATTATCTAACAGTTGTTTTGAGAATGTTTCAGCGGATGGATCTTGAAGCATTTGAGCGCGCATGTTTACTTTTAGTTGTAATTTTGCAACATTACGCCACAATGACACAGGAAGTGTTTGCCTGAAATCACCTGAAAGGAGTAACAGAGCGCCGCCAAATAGTTTGTCCTTATAAGTTTATGCTTTCGATAATCTTATGATTTCGAATTGCAAATAACACTTACTTTTACTGGAAATTCCAGATTCGCCACAATAAAGTAAATTACAACACAATTACACCTGTAAGTTAAAACACAATAACAGCCATGTTTATTTTTCTTAGAACAATAATAAAGTTGCCAATTTTGCTTAACTAAACATTAACACAAGCGTAAATATAATTTAATGCTACACGTGCAAAGAATATAACTTAACAAAACATTAACTTAAGACATTAACACGCGCTACACGTGCAAATATAACAGTATACGTTCTCTTATTATTTGACTTACCTTTAAAAATGATAAAACACATATATTTATTTAACACGCAAATATTTCTCTTTTAAATGAAAAATATTCCCACAAAAACGTTGCGTATAATATATACAGGTAAAGCAACGGCCGTTGTTGGCGCTAGTTCACAACACGTGCTGATTTATAAAAGATCACTTAATTAAAGAAAAGTAAAAAAAAAAAAAAAATGAAGGCGATTAAAGACTTTAATTTCTGTTTCAGCTCACGTGCTGCAATGCCATGACTAAGAAATTTTTAAAAAAAAAACCACTACATTGTTTTGCGAAGGAAATTTTAAAAAATATTTAGGGTGGACCACCCTTATCACTTAGGGGTTTAAAAAATAGATTACGACCGATTCGCAGACCTACCAAATATGCACAAAAAATTTTCATAAGAATCTGTCAAGCCGTTTCGGAGGAGTTTGGCAACAAACAATGTGACACGAGAATTTTATATATTACACTAGTTGACCCGGCAAACGTTGTTTTGCCATATACATTATTTCTACAAAACATTTTTTTAGTTAAATAAAAAAAAAAAAAAAAAACTAACTTACTATAAGTGTGTGGAAATGTGGTTATGATTAGAAGAGGAATGGAACGTTGCAGACAATGACGGCGTATAAAATGATAATACACAAACCATTTATTTATTTTATCTTTTATATTTTATTAAATTAATAAATATATTTTAAATTACATTATATAATAGATGTATATGCATCAAAAATAGTTATTTACATATTTACTACTAATTACAACAATTAAAAAATAATCAACATTAATCTCTAAGTGCAATGGAGTGTACGATATTTTTGGTTAGTCCGTCTTTAGCCAACACAAACAAACTGGATGGTCTACCCACACGCGAACATGCCACGTATAGTTGTCCGTGGGAAAAACATGGTGTGCCCAAATCTAAGCCACAAACAGACATCGTTTGGCCTTGCGACTTATTGATTGTCATTTCGAATGCCAATCTAATTGGAAATTGAATACGTTTGAATTCAATTGGCACATCTGTGGGAATCATAGGGATTCGTGGCAGCAATATATTTTCGCCTCGGTACTTGCTATTCAAAATGCTGCCGGCGATAACGTTTTTCATTAATTTTTTAATGACTAATCGTGTTCTATTTTATAGCCATGGTGAGTTCAAATTACGAATCAAAATAACCGGAGATCCAACCTTTAATTGTAAATGATGCGGTGGCATGCCTGAAAAATCCAATGAATTCAAAAACTCAATTGGATAATTTACAGCTTCACTGGCATCGCAAACTGTATTGATAGATTTGTACGACACCAAGTTCCCTGGCAACAATTGTTGTATCTTGGAATTTAAACCATTGACGTCCACAATTTTTGTTGCCAAAATTGCTCTTTCTACCAACCAATCAAGAGTTTTGAATTGTGTGCATAGATCGGGAAATATGTGGTCGATGAGATTATTTTTATGCGAGTCGATGATTGTGCACAGAAATCTGTCGGAAATTTTATGCATCCAGTATTTTCATGTACAGAAATTTTTCCATTGCCATTATCTGATAGTTGTTTTGAGAATGTTTCAGCGGATGGATCTTGAAGCAGTTGAACGCGCATATTTACTTTTAGTTGTCATTTTTAACATTACGCCACAGTGACGATGATTTTAAGCAAGCGTTGATCTCATCAGCGTACGTTGAACGTGGAATGGCAGGAAGTGTTTGCCTGAAATCACCTGAAAGGAGTAACAGAGTGCCGCCAAATAGTTTGTCCTTATAAGTTTATGCTTTCGATAAACTTATGCTTTCAATTGCAAATCACACTTACTTTACTGGAATCCCAGATTCGCCACAATAAAGAAAATTACAACACAATTGCACCTGTAAGTTAAAACGCAATAACAGCCATCTTTATTTTTCTAAGAACAATAATAAAGTTGCCAATTTTGCTTAACTGAACATTAACACATGCTACACGTGCAAAAATATAACTTAACAAAACATTAACTTAAGACAACTTAAGACATTAACACGCTACACGTGCAAATATAACAGTATTCGTTCTCTTATTATTTGACTTACCTTTAACATGATAAAACACATATATTTATTTAACACGTAAATATTTCTCTTTTAAATTAAAACTATTCCCACAAAAACGCTGCGTATAATATATACAGGTAAAGCAACGGCCGTTGTTGGCGCGAGTTCACAACACGTGTTGATTTATATAAGATCACTTAATTAAATAAAAGTAAAAAAAAAGCCCGATTAAAGACTTTAATTTTTGTTTAAGCACACGTGCTATAATGTCATGACTTGCAGCACGTTTTTTTAATTTCTTACAGCACGTAAGAAATTTTTAAAAAAAAAAAAACACTAAATTGTTTTACGAAAAAGAAATTTTTAAAAAATATTTAGGGGTGGACCACCCTTATAACTTAGGGGTTTAAAAATACATTACGACCGATTCGCAGACCTACCAAATATGCACAAAAATTTTCATAAGAATCGGTCAAGCCGTTTCGGAGGAGTTTGGCAACAAACACTGTGACACGAGAATTTTATATATTAGACTAGAAGACCCGGCCACGCGTTGCTGTCGCTTTCTTGTATTTCGTTCAATTATTAGATACTATAATTGGTATTGTTAAGGAAGTGATTGGTAAAGAATGATGAAAAGATCAAATTAAGTTTCAACACATAGAAAATGTTTAATTTAATGAATGAGGTAGATAATGTTGATTTTTAAGACTGTTTTATAATTATTTTACGTAATATAGTTTTTAATAATCATTACTTTCATTTAATTAAGAACTAAGCGATGAACAATATTTCTTGTTAGTCTGTCTTTCGTCGAAATAAATAAATTCGATGGTTTTCGAGCACGTGAGCATGCAACATACAGCTGCCCATGGGAGAAACACGGATTCTGAGGTTAGATGTTTTTGGTGGTCGTTTACTGAAAATGATAATTGAAAAAATACAATACAATTAAAATAAAATCGGGATATAATAAGAAAAGACTTTAAAAAAATTCACAGTAAAATACAAATGCAAACGATCGTTTAAGGTACACGAACACCTTCGAAGGAATTTTTTGAAATTTTTTATCTTTCTACACATTTTTGGATTGAATGTATCTAAAAACTAATGATTTCACATAAAAATTTCATTATTATTTTTTTAATTTTTATAAGCTAAAATAAGGGAAAAAAATGGCCAAAAAATTGATACTGTTACAAAACATGAAATCAAATCAATATTTTTTAAATTTCTAAGTTTGTACTAACATTTTACAGTGAATAGACCTCTGGTAAATTTATATCTTTATTATTTATTATTTTGTGCTAGTTTAAATGCTGTCGACACAAAATTCTTCCAAAATTTGCATGTAATTCCAAGTTTAACAATTGAAATAAAAAATATTTATGTAGCTATAATCATTTCAGAGGTCTATTCCCTGTAAATATTTATAAAAAACATAAATACAAAGTTTTTGTAGCATTTGGATCAAAATTACTTGTGTTATGGTGTTTCACATGAAAACAAAAAGCATAAAAATTCATTCTGAGAAAAAGCTAAAAACAACTTTTAATTAGATATATTAGTTTTAAAAATGTTGTAAATATATTAAATGCCATTAAATTATCAAGTTCATAGTCTTATTTATTAAAAAATGTAGTTTTGTTTTCCCTTAAAGCTGTAAATATTTTCTGAGCTTTGTTTTGAAAAAGTTAAAATTTGCTCGACAAACTTTTTTTTTTACAACTTGCTGCTATTTGCAAAGGCTTTTTAATATGAACTGACCTGAATTTAAAATATTTAGCCTTTTTGCAAGTGTTTTGATTAAATATATTCAAAACCTTTGAATTTCACATAAAAATATCAACTTTAACTATTCTTTATACAATTTATTCTTTAAAATATGGATAAACATTGCAAAAATGTGATATTGTTGCAAAATTTTATAATTCAAAAATAAATAAAACATGAATAGTTTTTCCTTTGCAAGTATTTTTATGCTGGGAATATCCTTATGTAGGTAATATACTGTTTTATATCTCAATTATTTATACATTTTTGTATGCTTAAAGTTTGTCGACACAAACTTTTTTTACAAATTTACAAAAATTCTTAGTTTAAAAACTAAAATAAAAAAATAATTTATGAATTTAGGTTAATTTCCATGTTCTATTCCTTTCATACATTTAAAGAAAACTTTTACATGAAGTTTCAAAGCATTTAGAACAGAAATATTAATATTATGGTGTTTTGAATGAATACAAAATGCATAAAAATTCAAATAAGAAATAATTAAAACCAACTTTTAAATGTAAATAAAAACAAATGTACATACATAAAAATTTTATTGAGCTTTAAATTCTCCTTTATTAATATAAACACTTATTTATTTGTTTTGTTTTTCTTTAAATAACTTCCAACTTAAAAGTAACATTTATAAATTTTTCTTTCTTTCACCATTTATCAATCTTTTTTTCTTTCTTCGACAATATTTAAATCACTCAAATTTATAACTCAAATTCTTTGTTTTTCAAATAACAAAAGTTTTTAAAATAAAATGTCCTTGATTTTCAACTTGTAACTATTATAATACCTTTTATAAGATTTTAATGTTATCATTATATCAAATAATTGCAGAGTTTACTTCATTTTCACACTTTTCAAAAAATCCTTAAAATTCATTATCTTTCTTTAAAATTATATTGTCTATATTATATTATCTTGTTAGATCACATTTCATTTTAGAGTTCTTAATCAAATACAGCACATGTTGACAAACTTTAAGCATAGAAAAGTTCAATGTTTTGATTCACAACTTTTCATTCAATATATTTTATTCCAATTCAAATTCAAACTTAGAAAATAAAAAAATATTGATAATCAAATCAGTTAATACTTACATACATTTGATTTATTTCTCATAGAAATAATATAAATTTCATACAGTACAATTTTCACAAAAGCATAAAAATTCAAATAAGAAATAATTAAAACCCACTTTTAAATATAAATAAAAACAAATGTACATACATAAAACTGTTATTGAGCTTTAAATTCTCCTTTATTAATATAAACACTTATTTATTTGTTTTTTTTTTCTTTAAATAACTTCCAATTTAAAAGTACCATTTATCAATTTTTCTTCGACAATATTCAAAGCACTCAAATTCTTTGTTTTTGAAATAACAAAAGTTTTTAAAATAAAATGTCCTTGATTTTCAACTTGCAACTATTATAATACCTTTTATAAAATTTTAATGTTATCATTATATCAAATAATTGCAGAGTTTACTTCATTTTCACGCTTTTCAAAAAAATCCTTAAAATTCATCATCTTTCTTTTTAAAATTATATTGTCTATATTATATTATCTTGTAGATCACATTTCATTTTAGAATTTTTAATCAAATACAACACATGTTGACAAACTTTAAGCATAGAAAAGTTCAATGTTTTGATTCACAACTTTTCATTCAATATATTTTTATTCCAATTCAAATTCAAACTTAGAAAATAAAAAAATATTGATAATCAAATCAGTTAATACTTACATACATTTGATTTATTTCTCATAGAAATAATATAAATTTCATACAATATAATTTTCACAAAATTTAAAAGTAGTACATAAAACAATAATATTCAGAACATGAGAATTTTACGGTTATGTAGTACAGGCATCGAGACACGGCGCCATCCTTTAATTGTGGTATATCTTTCGTCTGTGGTGGAAACAAACTTTTTACTCCAACGATGAAATTAGTGCAAATAAGAATTCTGCAATTAATTATCGAAATAGCAATAAAATAGTCATTATATTGTTCGAAAAATGAAGCTACGAATTCCTCTAATTGCAGTATTGCAACCCTAAAGAAATTGGCGGAAAATTGGCGAAAATTCAGGGTTTGCAAACACTACATTGTTGCCACTACATTGGTTTGCCAAAAGAAATTTTAAAAAATATTTAGGGGTGGGCCACCCTTATCACTTAGGGGTTTAAAAATAGATTACGACCGATTCGCAGACCTACCAAATATGCACAAAAATTTTCATAAGAATCGGTCGAGCCGTTTCGGAGGAGTTTGGCAACAAACACTGTGACACGAGAATTTTATATATTAGATATATCAGAAATCCATTGTTTATCTTTTGAAAAAAAACACAAGTAATACAAAAAAAAAAAAATTTTTTTAAAGTCAAGTCCTATTCTTTTTTTTTTTTTTTTTTTCTCACTATGTTGCAGAAAGTCCTTTATAAATAATTTTCCTTCATTTTTTTTAAGTTTATCTGACGCTATCTATTGGTAGATATAGGCAACTTAAATCTAAAAAAAAAAAACTAAAATTAATTAATTGAATTTAATTACTGAATTAATATTCGAAAAAACTGTATTAACATCAATGTCATCCACTACAAGTTAAAAAAATGTATTTGAACTTGAGTGGATGAATAAAAAGTATTTTATGAACGATTGAAAATTTGAACAAGATATATATATAGCTAATAGAAGGAATTGAAAAAGAATGGTATTAAATATATTTTTAAGATGAGCCTATTTTTTCCTTCAATTTTATAATTCACACATAATGAATTAATAGAAAAATATTTTTAGCCTTAGTATTTATAATTTGAGGAAAAACCAATTGAAGTTTAGGACAAATTTATATTAATATACATCAGAAATTAGATTTGAAAAAAATAAAAATAAAAGAACTTAAAAATATTGTTTTAAACAAGCCAATATAATTTAAAAAGAATTATTGGTAGCGTTAAATATATTTTTGAAGCTGCTTCTAAGAAATAATTTGTCTTGTTTGAAATAATTTTAATAATAAATTATTAATTTGTAATAATTTATTTTAAATAATTTGTTCTTTTAAAGCTTATTTATTTTTTCTTCTATTTTATTATGCACACATAACAATTAATATAAAAATAATTTTAGCATGATGCACCTTACTTTGGAAAGATATTAATTTTTTAAAAATCATTTATTGTATTATTCCCAATAAACAATAGGATTCATTTTTCTAAATAAAATGCAGCATATTGGAAGAATACAAATCTTAGAACATTTCAAATAAATTCTTAAATTCACATATTTCTATGATTAGCGGGAATTTTTGGTTTTCGTAATTTGGAACAATCTCTCCATGCTGTTAAATGATCTGCCTGGCCGCAATTGATGCATGTTAGATTTTCTAATCGCTCAGTAATAGGACTTTTTTTATATATGGTCTTTTTCACATTTAAGGCATCGATGAGTAGTACTGTAACAATTTGACGAGCTATGGCGGAACCGATTGCAGCTATATCACTGAGTAGTGACGTAAGTCGTCTGTTAAAATTTTCAACTTTAATAGTTAAGTAAAAAGCTTAGTTATTTCATTGCTATTTTCAAAGTTATATAAAAATAATTTTAAAAAATAAAATCTTAAAATATCATTTTTAATTTTGTTTAATTGAAAGAAAATAAACAATTTTATTTTAAAGGTGAAAAAAAAAAAAAAAAAAGGAGATCAATATTTTTCAATTTAATTTTATAAAATATTTTATAATGGCCTATATTATTGCTCAATTTCTTCAACAAAATTACTATATGTTATAATTGAGTCGAATCCACCATAATACATGTGTCTTTTTGATTTATAAACCATCTCTATTCTTATTACACAAAAAATCCCAAGGTTACAGTTAAACCAGTTGATTTATAAAACAATCCAAGTGTTTGAGCAACATTATAAAACATACCCTCTTAAAAAAAAAATAAATAAATGAAACATTTTAAAAATATATTTTCAAGCAATATTCTGAGAAACAATGTCATTTCTTGACATGAAAAGCGGATGTTATTTTTAAGGCCCACGTATAACGAGAACCTCGAAATAAAATACCACAAAGCAAGACATCTTTCCTCCTTTTGACGAAATCGTCTGCCACGAATAATACAACTCAACCCAAACAATTAAAGGCCGAAAATAAAAATGCGACGGCGCAAAGTTACAGCTCATTTAGAATAACAAAGCATTCCCGGAGACGAAAACACCACTACTTCCAAACTACGGCGGAAAATTATATCGAAGCAGGAATTATTAATCACAATAACAAATGCGGAAATTACATTCATTAGCATTAACTGGCAGTAATTAGAATATCAAGAATGGCAACTGGCTGAGAAAATTCTGACAATAATGCATGCCGGGTAAAAAATACAAACAACTCCGATGGAAATACAAGGCTAATAAATAAAGGCTTCTTGACATTCTTTACCGAGTAAAATTGTTGGAAGTAATTACTATTCTCTAAGCTTTTAAGGCACAAATCTTTGTCGCTAATTACAAACCTTTTCTCATCCGAATTTCTGGGATCAATTTGAACTCGAAGCAGAAGTTAAAATGCACTCTCCCAAATCAAATTGTGTCAAGCAAGAATTGGAATGCAAAAGAGATTTAAAAGGGGAGAGATAATGTTTTAATTAGAATGTTGAGTCGAGCAGCCAGATTCCTAGATATTTATCAACAAAAATGAAAAAGAGAATAAATTCTCGATTTATTTTAAATCGAAAGTAATAAGATTTAAAACTTGTTAAAAACTTGTGAGTTTTTTTTTTAATGTGCATATATTCTTAAATTATGTAAGCATTTTTTCATGTTTAACTATTACATTACATTAAATACGATATTTTAATAATAGTTACACAAATTTCGAAGAAAACAATTAATATTTATGATAGATTCTCTACACAATTTATTAACAAAAATGAGAAAAAAAGAATGAATCGCAGTTTATTTTAAATCGAAAGTAATTAGATTTAAAACTTGCAAAAAAAACTTTTTTTAATGTGCGTTTATTCTTAATTCTGTAAGCATCTTTTCAAACTTAAAATTACATTATACACAAATTTGAAAGAAAATAAATTAATATTTCAATACATTCATTACTATTGAAAAACTTAACGGAATTTGTTTCCTCCAAACAACTTGAGATTTTTTATGGCAACACCTCAAAGTTATTCGAATTAAATTATTCTTTTTGTTTTCATTTTTTAAAAATATTTACAGATTTTCAAATTCTGCACATCATCTGCATCTTTTTTTTTTTTTTTTTTTATTTCTATTATTCTTATTTTTTATTTTTACTATTCTATTTTTATTTATTTATTTTTTTGAATTCTGCATATCGTCTGCATCTATTTTTTTCCCCGAACAAAATGGAAACGCTTGAGCAAACACAAGATAATCAGCAGACAGATTCTCTAGATATTTGTTAACAAAAATGAGAAAAAGAGTAAATCTCAATTCATTTTAAATCAAAAGTAATAAGATTTAAAACTTGCTAAAAACTTGTGAGGTTTTTTTTTTTTTAATGTGCATTTATTCTTAATTATGTAAGCATTTTTTCATACTTAACAATTACATTACATTAAATAAGATATTTTAATAACATTTACATAAATTTCAAAGAAAACGAATTAATATTATTCACTTTTATTGAAAAACTTATCCGGAATTTCCTCCTCTGCACAATTAAAAAAATAAAAAAAATAATAATAATAATAAAAGGAGCTGCATCACCTCAAAGTTATTCGACTTAAATTATTATCGTTCCATTTTTAAAAATGTTTACAGATTTTCGAATTCTGTATATTGTCTGCATCTATTTCTTTTTTTCGAACAAGTTGGAAGCAGCGAGCGAACACAAGGCAACCTGCGTAATGTGTTTTAGTGTTTTAATAAATTTATTCAGACACATCAAAAGCAGGCAAAAAAAAATATAATAAAAAATAATAATAATAAATAAAAAATAAATGAAACATTTTGCTCCTCTTAAAAGTAATAATAATAAATAAATAAACTGGCATTCTATCAAACTAACACAAACATTTCATTCTATTAAAAAAAAAAAAACGATAATAAAAAAATTACCTGACCGCCATTTTGTTTTTTTAAAAATTCTAAAAACTTTAGAATAAAACTACTCATAAACATTCTTTTGATATTCGCAAACGTAACTTTTTTCATATTATTCTCTAGAAAATATTTTTATTTTCTATTTGGTTCTGAAAAATGTACAAAAACAAAAACAAAAAAAAAAAAAAAAAAAAAAAAATAAAATAAAAAAAAAAGAACAAAGATCTAAACACGTCTGGCATTCTTTCGTGCGTGAAAACCGCAGTAGAATAAATAATCGTCTTTAATCCAAAGTCTTACAAAACATTTAAAAGAATTTTTAATTTTTATTTTTTATTTGTTCTGAAAAGAAACTTGTTTATTCCTTTTCCAAGGTGAAAAATGGGAGGGGAAAATATACTTTTCATTCTTAAAATGTATAACTTCTTTTTTTTTTTTTTTTTTTCAAAAAAATCAAGAACAAAAATGTATTATTATTATTTTTTTTTAAAACGTCAAATCTTTCCCGTGAGAGAAAAGAATCAATACCTTTCTATCGAGCTGAGTAATGAAATGAAATGAAAGGAGATGCGAGAGGGTGGAGAAAAATCTATTTTTATTTTATTCAGCACTTGGATTCGAACGTTCACTGAATTGGAAAAGAAATCAAGTCGAGTTGAATTTTGAAATACAGTCAAACATTTCGATATTTTTTTTTTGCAGACCAAAAAGAAAAAAAGTCCAGTTTCATAAACTACTTCTGGAATTTCAAGAAAAAGTACAAACTAAAAATTGCACAGTATATATAAATAAATGTTATGCATGTGCCATGAATTCATTAAAATAATTTTAAAAAAATCATTAAAAAAAAATCGAAGAAATCAATAAAAAAAAATCGAAGAAATTAATAAAATCAAAAAACCATTAAAAAAATTTTTCCAAGAAACCATTAAAAAAAATAAATTTAATTTCCTTACTTTAATATATTGATAAATTTTTTAGTTTTTAAATGTATTATTATGTATTTTAAAAAGTTCCTCTTTTCCAATAACTTCGACATCTGAATTCTTTAGTTAGTTTAAATTTAAAGATAAACTATTTATGTTTCTGCCGGTTTACAGAATAATAAAAAATAATAATAATAACTTAGATAAAATTCTTTGGAAAAAAAAAAATTTTTTAAAAAAACTTTCTTATAATATTTCTGTACATTTTTTGAAATACAATTAAATATTCATTGCTGCTTTAAAAAAATTAATAAATAATTAAAATTAAACGAAAAAAAAAAAGTTTTTTCAAAAAAAAAAATTTTTTTTTTTTTCACAAAAATTGTTCAAGACATTTATGCATTCAATAGTAAAAAATAAACTATGAAATGAAATTATAATTACGATGCATACATATTTATCCAACTAATTCGTGGCATTTAAATAAATTAAAAAATATAATTAAATAGCTCGTTTAAAAATAAAACCAGTAATTTCGTAGCAAATGTAATTAATTAAAGCATGCATTTAAAATCCAGAACTTTAATTTCGTTTCATTAAAATACAGATATTTAGTTTTGATAATTAATAAAAATTTAATTAATATCTTCTCTTTTCTAAAGGATATGATGAAATTAAAAAAGGATCTCAGTTTTGATGAAAGTCGAGTTCTTAATTTGCCCATCTTTTCTAACTATTAAATGTAACGCGAAATATTTCAAGTAATAAAATCGGATGTAAAAATAATAAAATGCATATTAAACACTTTAACGCAATAATATTTAAATAAAATCAGGCCCGAAATAATAATATTTATTTATAATATATTAATTAATATATTTTTAATGTTTAAATTTACAAAGTCAATATAATTAATTAAATATTTTAACAAAATTTTTATTGCATTTATTCTTTTTAGCAGAAAAACTTAGAATTTGAAATTAAATATAATAAATTAGAAAAAATAAAAAATTAAAATTTGAAAATAAATAAAATAATTTGAATAAAAAATTACGGCATGAGTTTTTAAATTCTTTTTTAACAAATTATTTAAAATAGACAATTTTCATATCAAATCGTTAATTTTTAATTAATAAGTTTATTTAATGAAATCGCTCTGCTGAATAAAAAAAAAAAATGAATTCCCACAAAATTTTCAAGTTTTTGTTTTTTTTTTTTTTTTTTTTTAACTTTCACTAAAAGTAGATTTCATTGGATACGAAAATATTACGTTACAATAAATAAATGTTTCAAAACTTTGGGGGCATCAGAATTAGTCCTATCTTCCTCTTCCATATGATTTAAATTGAATAGAGACTTTATATTTTTAAAGCGAAAATTTGCATGATAAACAAAAGAGAAGAGTAAACAGTGATGGTTTTAAAAGACCTAATCAGAAAAGCTTGTTTCGCTACCTTCAAAGACAGTCTTTGCCACTCAAATAATGCGTTCATCGCTGTGAGCATATCCAACTTTTATCTTCTATAACTCAATTGTGTAAAATATTCTATTAACAAACGCATGAAAATCAATGGTTTGGTTTGTCGCTCTACGGTCATTTTGTGCTCACTTTAGGCTAATTAGACCGTGACCTACAGTATAACGTGGACTCCGAATCACTCACAAACATCCATGCCACAGCCAGGATTCGAACCTGCAGTCAGTGGTATCAAAGGCCAGAGCGTTAGCCAATTGGCCATCAGGCCGCTGCGTCATTAGAGAGTTTTTGCATACCGTACTTTAAAAATACGGTATTTTTCTCCGCGCATGCTCATAGGAAACATTATTACAGGTACGTATGCGCAATTTCCTAAGAGCATGGCCGCTAGGGTGAAAAAATACCGTATTTTTAAAGTACATGCAAAAAAACTCTAATGAGTAGAACGTGTTTGACGATGTCAGGGCATTTCTCCTGGGCAAACAAGTTCAGCAATGATCATGCACGTTGTGAATTTTTTCCCCACTTATTTGTAGGATTTCCAACAACATTTGCATAAACAAGGCAAATAAAAATACAGAAATCTTGTATAAATAATATCTCTATAATTGCCGAACATGAATTCATACACTAAATTTCATATCAAACGGTGCTGAAGACAGGACCGTTCTCCACAAAACCATAATCCCACGTCTAGACCGAAAATTAACCCTTAAAACCAACATTTACCTCCTTATCACAGATAGCCCGTAATGACAGCCGTGGGACACGCTGTTCCGATGCCAACCTCTCCGTTGAAACTTTTCATCCAAATTAATTCAAACCGTTGCAATTACAACTGCAACGGGGGCACAAGCAATAGCGTAATCACGGACTAAAATCCTGCTCCCCAAAACGGCCATCTACCCCAAAGAAGGATAATAAAATGTGCTGAATCATTATCCCTTCGAGACTTGTGCCCGGCCTCTTAATCAGCGCGATTCCATCGGTGTAATTTAACGGACTGGAATGGCAACGCTTTTAACAAAAGGAGGAAGCACTAACACCACGGAACAAGGAAGTTTTCCCCGCGCTTTTCCACCGGCTAATCCGATTTCGAAGCTTTGGGGTTTCGTATGAATAAGATGTGCTTTTAGAAGGGGGGGGGGACCGAAGGAATTTTGTTTGGAGTGTTGGTTTAGGCGAAAGGGGTGGATTTTGTTTATTTTAGGAGGAGAGAGCTTTCGTCACTCTCGAAGATTTTTCATAAGATTTGAAAATAATTCCAATCCAAGATTGGCGGCTGCGGCGGCGAGGTAAGATTTGTTGGAAAAATAAACCCGCCTCGTTCATACTTTTGAGGGAAGGAAGTTAAATTAAGGCTGATGCATCCATTTTTAATCTAAACTGGAGGTAAATCTGCACCCCAAATTCTATTTTCCACGAGATTTCGTTAAATTAGTTTTCTGCACACGCATGAAGCAATTAAAAAAAAAAAAAACTACCGTGATGTGTATGGTTCCTGTGTATATAGTTCCATGATGTGTAGAGTTCAGTGTATATAGTTTCATGAAGCGTATAGTTTTTATAAAATATTACATTTAATTTAGAACGCAATTTATAAAATGTTTTGTCGAGATGTTAAAATAAATTTCAATTAAGGAAGAATTTAAGTGTTAAAATTTCCAAAGTACCACAAATACTAGTATACAATTAGCATCTAGCAAAGCATATGCCACATATTTTAACTATTTGATGCTAAGTTAAAAGTTAACTAAAAGTTAATGATTTCATGAATTAACTGTTACGCATGATATCTGAATTAAAACTTAATTGAAAATTATGAAACACTAAAGATGAGGAGCAGAAATTTAGAAATTGATATAACTTCTAAATTTAATGATAAGTAACTAACTCCCTGGCACTACAGTCCATTCTGGACTATGGCCCGTTTGCTTACTGGCAGATACCGAAACAGATGTTTTCCTTTTTACGGGGTAGGGTTGTCAACCCTACGCCCAACGCTCTACAATCATGTTAGACAGGGACCTACAATTTAAAGTGTGTTTCGAACCACTAACAAAACATGTCCTAGACGAGACGAACTTGAAACCTGAGGCACCGAGTGCCACAGAGCTAATAAATTTAATGATAGAGGGTTTTCTCACATGCTAAAATTTTAAAGTAAACTACATGTTTAGTAAAAGTGGAAAAGTTTCCACATAAATTTAGCTATAATATCTATAAATTAATAGCTGAAAACATATGAGTTAATAATATCAATAGACTGGGAATTTAAAATAAATCTATTAATTATTTCAATAATTCATTTTTTTATCAGGTTCATTTCATGTATCTGCATAAGAGCTTTTAACAACAAATTTTATGCCGTTTTCGTCAGTTATTGTATAAATACTTTTTTGGAATGTAAAAACAACATAAGGTGAATTTTGAAAAATAAAAGTCAACACATAATTTCTGCAATCTAATTAACTAAGTCCTTGGCACTACAATCCATGCTGGACAAATGGCCGTCTGCCTACTTGCAAATTCCGACACATGATATGTTTTCTTTTCACGGGGTAGGGTTGTCCTTTTTTGTGTTCAACAGTCATATTAGACAGAGACAGGCACCTATGGTTTAAAGTGGATTCCGAACCCCTACAAACATCCATGGCACCGCCGGGACTGGAACCCGAAACGTGTGGCACCGAGCGCTAGTCACTCGGCCATCACGCCCCAATTTCTGCAATCAGTTATTCAAATATACAATCTTTTGAAACCGATCCAATACATTTGGAGAATCCAAAACCGGCACAATGTATGAGTAAGATTTCAGAATTCAAACTGCACATAAACTTAAAAAAAAAAAAAAAAAAAAAAAAACACCACCTCACCACACTGAAAGGTACGGCACCAGGAGTAATATAACCACCCAAAGAACTCAATACAATAAAGATAAGCCGAATCATAAAAGAGAAAGGGGAAAAAAAAAAAGAAAAAATTGCAAAGAAAGGAAATTAACAAAGGATAACACCGAAAAAAAAAAAAATTCCCCAGCTTTCTTGAATAACCGCTGTGGTCAGCTTTTCCTGCAAGAGTTATCCCAGGGACATTTTCTTGGCGGCGAGGCCATTCTCATTTTTTATAGCCATCCACCACCCCCATCGCATCCAGGGTGCACTCAGGTTTATCTCGAGCCCTGTATAAATAAGCCCGGTATCTCCCCTCCCGGAATGTCCCCAGCGACAAGATAGGGGCAATATTTGACTTGGAAACTCCACCGTCGATAAACTAATTTCTAATGCATCGATACGCGGACTCTCCGGAAGATACCTTCATCTAATTATTGAAGCACTTCTTTGTTTAATTAAGATAAAGATGATTCCGACTCATGCGAATGCGAAATTCTTTAGGGGGAAAAAAGAATGAAATTGCTGTCAATTTGTAACGTGGAGGAAAAGACATTTTATTTCTAAGAAATATTTCTGAAAATTTTCGATTCCTTATTGAAGACCAGTGGTGAATGTCACTATGATTTTCTGAGTCACATGGGATAAAATAATTGTGGATAAAATGAATTAGCTTATCATCTTTCATCACAGCATAAAATTTGAAATAAAGCTATGCATGGTCTGCTAAACTATGCTATGTTTTTCCTTGCTACCTATAAAGATATATTAAAATGTTTAAGCGTATTTATTTTAAAGATGGAAAAGGAAATATTTTCAGAAACCAGTAATATAAAAAATTTTTTTTTGAAGTCAATTTCACTCTATTGCAGAAAGTCCTTTATAAATAATTTTCATTCATTTTTTAAAGTTTATCTGGCGCCATCTATTGGTAGATATGTGCAACTTAAATCTAAAAAAAAAAAAAAAAAAACTAAAATTACTGAATTAATATTTGAAAAACTATATTAGCATCCAGTGTCATCCACTACAAGTTAAAAAAAATGTATTTGAACTTGTGTGGATGAATAAAAAGTATCTTATGAACGATTAGAAATTTGAACAAGATATATATAGGATGAGTGTGAACTAATAGAAGGAATTGAAAAAGTAATGAAATTGCTGTCAGTTTGTAACGTAGGAAAAAGAAGACTTTCTAAAAGACATTTTATTTCTAAGAAATAAAATATCTATTTCTGAAAAATATGATATTTGAATTAAAACTAAATAGAAAAATTATAAAATATTAAATTCTAAATTATGAAGACCAGTGGTGATTGTCACTGAGATTTTCTACGTCAATTAGAAAGTATGGATAAAATAAATTAGCTACTCCATTTTACCAGCAAAATTGCAACATAAAATTTGAAATAAAGTTATACATGGTCTGTTAAACTATGCCATGTTATTCATTATTACCTACAAAAACATATTAATTTTTTTAATGGTATTTATTTTAGAGATGGAAAAGTAAACATTTTTATAAAAAATACTTTTTTTTTTTTTTTTTTTAAATCGGAATATGCAAATGATATTTTCAGAACTGGAAGCAGCCAATTTTTCGGAATGGATAGTTTCGAAATTTCAAAAAAGGTAGCCTCGTAACTTCAGAAATAATAGCCTCAAATTTTCAGAATGGATAGCCTCAAACTTTCGAAATTTTGCAGCATAATAATCTGCAGACTATCAACCATACGAATATTATTTGATCCAAGTTATTAGCTAATGTCTCTAGCGCTTGGTGCTACAGGTTTCGGTTTCGAGTACCGACGGTGCCATGGACGTTTGTAGTGGTTCGGAATCCGCTTTAGAACAGTAGGTCCCGGTCTAATATGATTGCAGAATGTTGGTTATTATTATTTTCACCAGTTAGTTATGTTAGGTTAGTTAGTTATTAATTTTCCTCATATTGTTATCTTATAAATGCGATAACACTTGATACTGGTGTAAGTAATTAACACACAAATTAAAGAAAGAATAATTGCATTTAATCGGAAGTAATTTAAGAGCTCTAAGATAAAATATAACATCTGAGCATAAGATTTGAGAGATAATTAAGATAATCCTGAAGAATTAATTATCTAGTATACCATTAGATTTGTGTAGAAGGATTAACAGCTTAAAAAAAAAAAAAAAAACATTTAAAAAAATTGCTCACGAATTAAAAAAAAAAAATCAACTGCATTGAACAATCCATTTAATTTCTTTTCTAGTTTTCCAAGTGCTTTATACAAAATGAAACACTTTCTTTTCTTCTCTATTTACATAGCACTCATCATACACTGCTAAGTTCATATTTATTACTTTTAAGGTTCTCAAATATTAGACGACGTTTCGCATTTTGTTTTTACACCGGAAACGACGTTCAGTTGCATAGTTGGATACACATAAACACACAAAAGCATTGAGGAACTTCTATTAATAATAAATCACAGGCTAAAAAACATAACAACGTAATATACCGAGAACATGGACAGAGACTCCGAGTCGTTTAAAAGCACATTTATATGCGACGAGTAAGACGCCAAAATCCGATGAAGACTTACAAATTAAACACCGCACCCCCGCATCAGCAACCACTAACAGTGCCTCATCCCCCTCCAAACGAACAACCCTCCCCCTAACTTACCGCTATCCCCCTTTCACGATTATTATCAAACCATCCAAGCGTGCGAAATTCCGACTTACCTTTCCCTTTTAATCTCTTCCCTTTTACCCTTTAGGACTCAACCCTCGAGAGGCGAAATTAAGCTTCTTTTCATCGTCTGATCATCTACGCCCCGCATCCCTCCACCCCCCATTTCGAACCAAGATGACATAACGACGCTTCTAATTGGTCCGTCGATGAAAAAGTCTCCATTCGAAATAAAAGAGTTAATGACGAAGCCCGAATGAATTTTTAGGGTGGAGGGGGATGGCGAGAAAATTACTGGGAAAGGGAGGGGGAAGGGGGGAGAGTTTGAAGCAGACGATACGGGAAAAAGGGCTTTTGTTTCCCAGCGAACATCAAGAAGAGAGAGAGAAGGCACAGTAATTTAATTTTTGGGTTTCTATCTCTTTTCGTTTTAAAGATCAGGTATCATTAGCAGGTTTTTTCATAAAAAAGTTGGGAAAAAGAACTGTTCAGCAAGTTTCCCACCCCCCCCCCTTTTCCCCTACTCGGAAACGGAAAAGTTTGAAAACTAGAAAAATTGGGATGTTTTTTGGAAAGTGGAAATTATCTGCTACGCTCACTGAGATAGATGAAAGAGATATTTGCTAATGATTTTGTGTAAAAAAAAAAAAAAAAAAAGTTATTTTTCAACTGTTAATTTACTTTTAATTTTAAGTTAAAATATTTAATTTTTATTTCTGTTGTTGTTAATTGTTACAAGCACACGAATTTTGACGGCATATTGAAACACAAACGCGACAATCCGATAATATTTTTAAAAAGGAATTCAACACTTACTTTTTATCGGACATTTTAAATGCATAAAGCCCGTCTCATTAATCAATGATAAATACAAATAAAGTACTTTTTAGTCCAGTATCGTTTGAGCTTAAATTTCGATATAATCGCTTATTCTCTAAATATTAGTCGAAATTGCAACTATTTGGCACGATTTCGGTTGCAATTTAAAAAATAATCAGCACAATCAATATATTTAGTTAATTATATTATGATAAATATATAAGAGCTCCTTTTGAGTCAATTAAGAGAAATAAAACAATTCATTTCGAGTCCAAATTACAACTATTTGTTACGATTTCGGTTACAATTAAAAAAAAAAAAATCATCACAATTAATGTATTTAATTAAACATTCAAAATACAATCGATGTATTTAGTCAATTTCATTACGAAAAAATATATATATATTAGAGCCGCTTTCGTTCAGTCATGTAAGAAAATTAAAACAAATCATTTCGAGTCCAAATTGCAACTATTTGGCATGATATTGATTGCAATTTAAAAAAAAATTAATCAGCACAATCGATGTATTCAGTTAAATATTCAAACCACCATCAACGTATTTAGTCAATTACATTATAATATATAAGATCGGCTTTCGATGAGTCATGTACGAAAATGAAACATTATTTCAAGTCCAAATTGCTACTATTTGACATGAAACTTAATTCAAGATATTGAAAATATTTATAGAGAGAAGAGAATTAGATTATCCAATTTAAAACTAGACCAATACACACTTGGTGCAGTGAACTAGAAAGTAATATTTTTTTAAAAATATGTATATATACATAAATATCCTCAAAACAACCGAACTCTACACAAGACATCCCCAACACTAAACCCATTCTTCAAGCGAGAAAAGGAAAGCATTCCTCCGGGATGGTTTAGAAAACTGGGAAGAAATCCAGTGCAGACGACTGGAAAGGGAGGTTGTCGTCTGCTTCCTCATCGCTCGACGTCACTCTCTGGGTAAAGGGAGGGGGTAGGGGGTGGGGTGGAGGTGACGGATGACACTCTGGCATCGCCACGAAAACTTCTGGAGATGGATGATGCCCCGGAGTGAATTTATAGTGGATATATCTATTTGATTGTGAAAGCAGCGTACCAAGTTTGTAACAACGGCGGAGCGATGTCTCAGGGAAGCAGATAACCTAGGAAGTTTGGTAAGGGTTGCAAATAGGTTAATTCGGATCGTTACTTGGGCCGAGGGATATCTGCAATCTGCAGTTACTGGAGGAATCTAGCCATCTTCTAGATTGCAGTTCTAGATATTCCAATAAGTATTTAATTTTTCACTACATACATATATGTTTTCTTCTAGAGAAAAAAAAATCACTTTAAAAATCATTAAAAATATTATTTGGCAACAAAATTGACCTCAAAAGAGATTTGGTTCTAAGGTGGTCGATTTTACAACAAAGGATAAAATAAAAAAACTAAGTATATATATATATATTCGAGTCCCGGCGATGCCATGGATGTTTGTAGTATGTAGTGGCTCGGAATCCATTTTAAACCATAGGTCCCAGTCTAATAGGATCGTAGAGCGTTGCATCCGTAGCCTATCTTCAAGTGTGCCCAGAGCCCTAGGTTTTAGGTTCGAGTCCGGGGTGCCATTGATGCTTGTAGTGGTTCGGATTTCACTTTAAACCGTAGGTCCCGGTCTAATATGATTGTAGAGCATTGGGTGTAGAAATCATAGCATTGGGTGTAACCCTACCCCATAAAGTGAAAATAACTCTTGTCTTAAAATCTGCGAGTAGGCAGACGGCCTTGGCCCACCATGGGGCTGTTCCGTCAATGAAGAAAAAGAAGAATACAGATTTTAATGGAAGTATTTTTAATTATATTTGAACTGATCCAAAAACTATTTAAACAAAAAATAAAAATACGATGCATTCAAATTATGAAAAACAGAAAGAATACATAGATAATCGATATCATTTTAGTTGTTATATAGCATTTTTTTTTTTTTTTAATAATTGAAGATACAATATTTGAAAAAAAAATCAATAATATCAAAAGCATTTGCAAAGATATAAGCATTAAAAACAGGAAACTTAAATCTATTACAATTTTGCTATTAAAAAACATCGATGAAAAATAAAAGGAAGAAAAGAACATTTTTTTTTTTTTTTTAAGAAGATAAAAAATTCTGTCGTAACTCATATCGAAATGATGACAGACATTACAAAGATTTTTTTTTTCAATAAAACGCTCCGATATTTAATTTAGAATTAATAATACAAACTAAAACGCCCAGAAAATTTTAATGGATGTCTTAATCTTTTTCAAATGAGGTACATCCACATCATTACGATCTTATATAGACTTCTTTTTATTGGAATTCTTGTAAATAAGAGATCAATAATTTCGCAGCTGGCAATAGGAGGGAAATTCCAAATGACTTTTTCTTAACAGAGGCACAATCGCCAGCGAGTATATAATGACACCATTTTTAGAGACAAATTACTTTTTCCGAAAAAAAAACGTATTACGCATTTTGGGATGTAACCATTATAACGCTGTCTGTCCATTCAGAATTTAGAACTTTGCCAAATTTTTAACGCAAACCATTTGGAGTTCTCAAAGTAGCATGCTAAAGCTCTTCAAAATAAATGTAGTTTATTACGATTTATTAAACGGGAGATATTGTTTGAAAAAAAAAAAAAATCAAAAATAACAACGCTATTGAGGGAAAAAGAAGAAAAACTTATGCAGTAAAAAATAATAAAAGAAGTTGTAGAATAGACAATTTTATAGCATTAAAAAATTCTGAATGATATGAGAGTAATTTTTATTTCGCCAACTATAATTCGTATACAGAAATCATCATAAATTATAAATATTTGTAAAAAAAAAAAAAATGTTGAACCAAAAAAATTGTGAGTTATATCATTTATATTAGTGATACATTTTCCATTGCTTATGTTTCTTAAATTTAAAAAATAATCTAGTAGTGGCAACAGTAAAAAATAATCAAAAAGTGGCAACAATACAAAATAATCGAAAAGTGGCAACAGTAAAAAATAATCGAAAATGGCAACAGTAAAAAAAAAATCAAAAAGTGGCAACAATAAAAAAAATGAAGAAGTGGCAAAAATAAAAAAATCAAGAAGTGGCAACAGTAAAAAAATAATTGTCAAAAAGTGGCAACAACAAAAAATAAATTCTCAAATGTTTATATAATAAGTAAAATGTATTTATTTAAGAAAAAAATTACTCATTTGTCTTTAAATAGCACACATTCAAAAATTCAAAAAATGCTTAAAAACAAAAAATATGATTAAATAAAAATAAAAAAATCAACATTTTAAGCCATTAATATATAAAATAAATAAAAATAAAATAAACATTTTAAACAAATTGAGTATATCAGCTATCTATTTCAGAAAGCGCCTAGACCTAAATAACTTGGGAAAAACTATAATGATTCTTATCAATAACAAACATCACTGTCATGTAGTATGCAGATATAAATAAAATTCCATTTTGCATGCCAACTCAGAGTGTGAAAACGCAAAGTATTCATTCTTTTGATTTTTTATCACTGATAAAAATCGGACGTATAAACCTAAAATACAGCACAGCGCGAAGGTAGTTCAGGGAATGCATAAAAATAATGCATTTCACGCTCTGTATTTAGCAGTCGAGGGCAAACCTTGAATGGCTTCGCTGGAAAATCATTTAACAGAGCGTGCTGCTGTCTTGGCTGCAGAAATCTCTTGTTAGCAAGAAGAATAAAAGAGGTTAGGCTGCAACTTGAGGAGAAACACTGGAAGCACTACTTGGCGAGCTAGTTTTTTAACCCTTTGGTTACTAAAACGAGAATGGAACGTCGCCAACGGATGATGCAGTTGGAAAATCCATCTGATTCATGTCATACATCCTGAATTTTACAATTACATTTTTATTTCTATGCGATGCAAAAATAAACGATAATATGTAGAAATCGAACGCTCAACTGAAGTGAAATAAAAAATATGAATACATATATATCCTTCCTAGAAATCAGTAGTATTTTTGATGTTTTAAATTACTAAATATTTTTTAAGGATAAATTTGTATTTGATCCATCTTAATTGCTATGTTGTTCTTGTGACTAATCCTCAATGTCTGGACACCCCATGAGAAGTCTACTCATGGATGGAGAGAAAGGGGACAGCTTCTATTGTCATGCAGTACCATTAGGTAGGTTTGGTTAATAACCTATTAACCTAAATTAAACCATTACTTGATAATACTACTACTCGATAAATAATTAAACTAAACTACTTGATAAATAATTAAACTACTACTTGATAAATAATTAAACTACTACTCGATAAATAATTAAACTACTACTCGATAAATAATTAAACTACTACTCGATAAATAATTAAACTAAACAATTAAACTACTACTTGATAAATAATTAAACTACTACTTGATAAATAATTAAACTACTACTACTTGATAAATAAAATAATTAAACTATTACTACACTGCTCGATAAATAAATAAACTACTACTACTACTTGATAAATAATTAAACTTACTACTCGATAAATAAATAAACTTGTTACTATTTTGATAATTAAACTACTACTTGATAATTAATTAAACTAATAATTGATAAATTATACTACTACTTCTTGATAAATAATTTTAAAAAAATTCACTTACAAAAGTAGTGTATTAAAAATATCAAGCATAATGTAGGAAAAAAAAAAATTTTAATCGTCAAAAACCATCTATGATAACATGAATGCAAATCTGTTGCTATAAAAAAAAATTAAAATAAAAATAAAAGGAATGTTTGCCATTTCCAATTTCCGTTTACACGATTTCCATATAAAATATGTATTATACATAAAATCTTCCAGACATTGATTTATAAATGGTAAATTGAAGTTCCACTGGGGAAAAAAATTTCAAATCCAGTGTGCATTAACTCAAAGTTTGATCACAATTTCATGTTTCAGGAAATTTTTTTTTCCTTTACCATGCTAAAAGCAGTTCATAAATTCAGGAAAGAAACAAGAATTCAGCATTTAAACTTTAAAAGCAGCTTTTTAAATTCCCTTCACATGAAAAATTTTTTAAAAAAAAATCTTCCCTAGAAAAATATCTTCGTTTGCGTGCCACGAAACTGATGTCCAAGGCAAAAAAAAAAAAAAAAAAAAAAAAAAAACTTAGCAGAAACATTTCTTTCCAAAGAAATAACATTTTCCTATCCCGAATACAAAATCGGTTCTTCGGGTAGGGAAAAAGGAAAAAAAAAAAGGGAAAAAAAAAAGAAAAGAACCAGGGAAAATAACCCCCTTTCCTGAGTAAAATGGCTTCACGAGGCCCAAAACGAAGTTTGGCGCACCCCTAGGAAAAGTCAATACTAACGATGCTCGGGAGAAGGAAGCTCAAGAGCGTTGCCATAGCAACGGGAAGAAGAGACGCCAGGTTGTGACGCAATATCGGAGAATTTTCCCCAAACGTCTGCTGGGGTGGGTTCTCCGATTTTTGGCCACGTTCAGCATTTTCGCTTGAAGGGGAAGATATGTTGAGAAGAGTTTTCATTGCCCCATGCTTTTACAATTTTCTTCCATCCCCCTACACCCTACCCCAGCGGGCAATTTTGTCTGCGGTGGCACTTTTCCGCCAGGAAATGACTACGCGTAGGAAATGAATAATTCCACTGAGTTATTGGCAACAAATACATTGCACTTTTTGAATCCACTTCCGCCTGGAAAGATGCAAACGATTTTTCCCTTCCCGTGCATTCGATTGGAATGAGGAACAATTCATTAGTAATCGTCTGATTCACACAGTTTGGAGACACACTGGGTGATAGTAATTTTGGAAAAATTCTAATGCACCATTAAATAAAGAGAATTCAAATTCAATGTTTAGCTTTTAATAGGGTATAAATGTTATCTTCATTCAATTCCTTCTATTAGCTCACACTCTCCCTATATATCTTGTTCACATTTTCGTTCATAAAATACTTTTTATTCATCCACTCAAGTTCAAATGCATTTTTTGAAACTTGTTGTGGATGACACTGATCTGAATACAGTTTTTCAAATATTAATTAAATTTAAATTAATTTTAGTTTTTTTTAGATTTAAGTTGCATATATCGAATAATAGATGGCGCCAGATAAAAATTTCAACTTTATTTATAAAGGACTTTTCTGCAATACAGTGAAAAAAAAAGTAGGAATTGACTTTAAAATTTTTTTATATTACTTGTTTTTCAGAAGTACTTTTTGTACAAGATTTTGAAACACTATAAAATATGGTTAAATCAAATGATTAGTTAACTACTACTACACTGCAATTTTTGCTACTGCATTATACTTATTATTACTATTATTACTACTGCATTATAATTGCAACTTTTTTGTCCTTACATCATTTTTTTGGGAGGGGAGCGGGAGGAATAAGTTTAAGAATTATTTCTACATACTAGGTAGGAATACCACAATTATATTAAAAATAATAATAATAGTAAATAACCACACTAAATGTATTTCCTAATAAATAATATATTACAATAATGGTAATTAAATTATTGGATTACTTTTCAATGCTAAAAAAATTAAAAATCGAATGTCTAATTTATTTTCAATCTAATGTAAGAAGAGTAGAGGAAATTATTCTATGTTTCAAAAATTATTGTATTTTTCGAAATTATAATTTTCGAGTAGAAAAATAAATGCTGACTGGATAATCAACAAAAAATGTGAGTATCATAAGGAATTTAATTTTGGTGATTTATTTTTATCTTTGATACAAACCCTACAAAGTGAATAATGGCAACAATAAATGTAAGCAGAGAGTTTTTTATTTATTCAATTCTTTCCTATTAGCTCACACTCTCCCTATATATATATCTTGTTCAAATTTTCAATCGTTCAGAAAATACTTTTTATTCATCCCCTTAAGTTCAAATACATTTTTTTTTTTAACTTGTAGTGGATGACACTGGATGTTAATACAGTTTTTTCAAATATTAATCCATTCATTAAATTAAATTAATTCATTTTAGTTTTTTTTAGATTTAAGTTGCATGTATCTACCAATAGATGGCGCCATATAAACTTAAAAAAATGAATGAAAATTTTTTATAAAGGACTTTCTGCAACAAAGTGAAAAAAAGTAGGAATTGACTTTAAAATTTTTTTTTATGTTACTTGATTTATATATATATATATATATATATATATATTCGCACGCTGAAAGTGATCTATAAATTTATTTACCAATGATAAAAATATAGAATTATAAGAATTTTATATTTTTTTTTTTGTAATTCTGATACACAAATTTATGATAATCCGCTTTAAATCATAGCTCCCGCCTAACATGACTAGAGCTCATAACAGCCTATAGTCTATAGGCCTATAACCCTACCAAGTAAAAAGAAAACATCTCCTGTCTCGAAATCTGGCAGTAGGCAGACGTCCTTGACCCACCATGTGGCTGTTGCGCAAATGAAGAAGAAACATAGTACTTATGAGACAAAACTTATACATTAGCTGATATTTTCTTTTATAAAGTTAAAGACAATAATAATAATAAAAAACGACGTGATATTCCATATGACAAAAAAATTTTTTTTTTTAAATCTTCAAACAAGAAAGAAAATTCAACGGAAACTCCCAGTTAATAATGCATTATCCTTTCACTATTATTTAAAACCAAAAAAGAAAAAAAGAAATATTTCTCCTGTACACAAGAACTTTTTTTTTTACGATAATTTAATAGAACTAAATATCTTAAATTTACAACATTGACAAAAAAAAAAAAACATACATTCAAATGACTTTAAGAACCATAGTGCGCCACTGCCTGCCGAACTCAACCGTGGGTTTTTCTTAACTGTAAAGTGCAGAAAAGCAAGAAAAAAAGAAAAAAAAAAAAAATTATCGAAAAATTTATTATTACAACGTACGTTATCACCACAAACGACTTGCTTTTCCATTAGGCAAAGAGCATCTATACCTAAGTAATCTCGTTTCTTAACGTGAAATATTTATGTGCCAGTTTTGCCTCCCCCTCCCCCCCTCCCTTTCTTTAGAACGTTCGAACGAGAGAGGGGGGAAAAAAAAAAAAAATGAATGTATGCAAATAAATTCGCGCGCAAATCGTTTGGTATTTGAAACGGACGAAAGGATGTGGAGTGAGAGGGGGTTGGAGAAGTGAAGGGAGTCCCTAAAATCTTTTATTTTCTTTTAAGGGTAAAGAAAAAAATAATATATATATATATATATATAGCAAGGGATGTGTTGAACCAAGGCTGGAGCGAGAAATTTAAATGATAGCTTTATTTACTTTTCACCATCATCTAAAAAGAACGGGGAAGTTTTTTTTTTTTTACTTATTTATTTTTTTTTAAATATTTTCCCCCCCCTCTTCAATCTCGAAGCTAGTTTACTTTTTGATTCTTAATCTAATGAGTTATCGTTAGCACCAAATATCCCATTTCAGCTAGGGTTTTCCCCACCCCACCGACTTCCTCTACTTAAAATTTATATTCTTATAACAATGACTTTAAAGGAATAAATTATTCAATAGGATGAAAAGTTTTAATCTTATGCGCTTTTAAAAAAAACTCGCATGCATATTTTTTTTTTTTTAAAATGAATAAATAAATAAAATGCAGAATAAAATTGCGCAGTTTTAATGGTCTTTTGTTGCAAAAGTTGTTTTAATTCCTAAAAGAAACGAAAATATTTAATTTACGAAACAAGTTTAATTGCGCGAAATCATACAGAAATATTAACTCCGAATCTTTTTTTATCGCAAAATTTTAAAAAAGCATGACATAGAATAATGGCTGCATATAGATAAAAAAAAATAAATAAATAAATAACGGATATTTATGAGCTGGAAGGGAAATGTTCCGTCTAGACCAGGGGGTGGCCAACTCAAATGTTCTTGCGGACCACTTTGGAAATGCATAACTCCGCAGGCCACATTTAAAATTATATATCCCCCTATTAGATTGAGACACACTCTAGACATTGCTTTGGAGTGAAAAATGGAAACATAATGAGTTATTATTTTTGTGTTGACTATTATTCTTTAAACATAGATAATATAATAATAATGATACTAAAAGAACATTGTGAAGAAATATAGAACACTAAAAATGAAATATAAAGAATATGCAAATATAAACAGAAAAAAAATGAAATAATTGAAAAATATTTATTTGACTAGATATTTGTTTTTCCACTCTTTAACTTAGATTTTACAAATCGATCTCAATTTTGGTATTTGCACATCGTAATGGGTGTTGCAGGTTAGCTCCCGTTATGTTTGAATGTGTTTTGCGTTTGGTGAATTTCCTTTTCGGGAAAAAGAAAAAAAATGATTCATAGGCGTAAATTAAACCACAAGCGCTGACAACTTCAACTAAGAGTCTGGTTTGAGAGTGCTAGAGAGCCATCAACAATCAACTGTGAGTATCTAGGGATGGTCACTACATCACTGAGATCACTTAAAGTGAAACATAGAAGCTGTTATATTAGATGTTCCAAGATGCGCGCGCATCATGAGTTCGCAGAATATAATTTAATTGTTCTGCGAACTCATGACTGTAAACTCATCCATAAAACAGGCACTATCTGTCCTCTATTTGCAAGAGTATTATTTTCAAATCAAAGTTCCTTTTTTTCTCAGAATTCCGACAGTTCATTTTTTAATAGATGGATGCACACATAATGCATTTTTTTAATACATTGGTTTTCACTATTTTAACCATTATAAAATATTTTTGTAAAAGCGTGATAAATCTCGCAGCCGGAAAATAATTTAAGGCCGCGATTGGCCACCCCTGGTCTGGACGATAAAAGAAACTGAACGTACGAAAATTAACTTTAAAAAATTTTTTTAAAGTCAATTCCTACTTTTTTTCCCCGCTATATTGCAGAAAAGTCTTTTACAAATAATTTTCATTCATTTTTTTAAGTTTATCTGGCGCCCTCTATTGATAGATATATGCAAATTAAATCTAAAAAAAACCTAAAATTAATGAACTAAATTTAATTACTGAATAAATAATTGAAAAGACTGCATTATCCTCCAGTGTCATCCAGTACAAGTTAAAAAAAAAAATGCATTTGAACTTGAGTGGATGAATAAAAAGTATTTTTTTATGAACGATTGAAAGTTTGAACAAGATATATATAGGGAGAGTGTGAGCTAATAGAAGGAATTGAAAAAATAATAATAATTATAATAAATAAATAAAACACTGCGAAAAAAGAATATTTAATTTACGAAACGAGTTTTAATTACACGAAATTATATAGAAATATTAACTTCGAATCTTTATTTTATTGCAAATTTTTAACAAGTATGGCATAAAATAGTGACTGCATATAGATAAAGAAAAAAAGATAAATAAATAATGGACACTTATGAGCGGGAAGGAAAAAGTTCCGTCTAGACGATAAAAAACAAACTGAACGGATGAAATTTAAAAAAATATAAAATAAAAATATAAAAACTACGGGGAAAAAAAAGGGACTTTAACAGACCAAAGTAATAGTTAGGTTGAAAAAATATATTGCGAAAGTAACAAAAACAAAGTCTGAGTTATTTCAGACATTTTAATATAAGTAACAGACGTGTATTCTAAACAATACTGCGTTATTATACAGACAGGAACATACAGGAACAGGAACATACAGTTTAGAGACGCATGTAGACTGCATATATATTGCCAAAAATTCTTTAAAAAAATATAGGTAATGAATAATAAAAAACTTGTTTACTTATGCAGTTGATTGTGAGGCCAGCAAGCCATAGAAAATAGCATGGTTACAAACTCTAAAAACGAACAAAAAATGGAAAACAAATGAGAACTATAACCATAATTTCACCATGGATAAAATGATTAAGTGGCATTATTTTATGTGACAAAAATGTGGGCCAATTCTGTTTTAGATAGCAGAATTAAAGCCGAGATTTGGTTTGGTTTGTCGCTCTACGGTCATTTTGCGCACACTTTAAACTAATTAGACACCGACCTAGAGTTTAATGTGGAGTCCGAACCACTCGCAAACATCCCTGCCACCGCCAGGATTCGGTACATAAAAACATACTTTTACGTACAGGAAAACAATTTTTTTTTTTTTTTAATTAAGTGCCACTTACTTTCAGTGTTTTTCTGCACATTCCTCCCATTGAAATTTTATGGGTTTTTTCAATTAGAATACGTTTCACTTAGCTATAGATTATTATATGTTAGTTCACTATGAAAACATTTTTTTTTTTTTTTTTTTTTTTTTAAGTGTCATTTCCTTTCAGTGTTTCTTTTTGCACAGAATTTCTGTGAAAGGACGAATTCGTTCAAAGCTAGAGCCGCACATAATGCGAAATGTTTTCACAGAGCAAACATAGAAAACGACATTTGAGACTCAAACACATCCCCGGAACGAAGTAGTTCACCCTCTCAACACTCCGGTTACAGTTATAAAAACCGACCATTCTCTGCCCCCCTTGCGATTGATTTTGGCATACGAGTGAAATAAAAATATATATACTTTTATTTAAAAATAACACAAAGAATTTCTCTTCGAAGCCCTAGAATTTCCACACCACCCCACATAGAAAATAATAATAATAAAAAAATATTACTCTAGAAATGGAACAAAAAAAATATATATTTCACAGCAAATAAAACGATTCCTTGCAATATTTTCTTCTCAAATAAGAACTCGAAACAAGAAATTGAAGGAAAAAAAAAAAAAACAAGTAATATAAAAAAAAAAAAAATTTCAAGTCAATTCCTACTTTTTTTCCACTCTATTGCAAAAGTCCTTTATAAATAATTTTCATTCGTTTTTTTAAGTTTATCTGGCGCCCTCTATTGGTAGATATATGCAACTTAAATCTTAAAAAAACCTTAAATTAATGAATTAAATTTAATTACTGAATTAATAGAGAGTTTTTGTATAACGTTTTTTATCGCACGGTATTTTTTCCTTAGCGCGCATGCTCATAGGAAATTGCGCATGCGTATCTGTAATAATGTTTCCTATGAGCATGCGCGCTAGGGAGAAAAAAATACCGTATTTTTAAAGTACGGTATGCAAAAACTCTCTAATATTTGAAAAAAACTGTATTAACATCCAGTGTCATCCACTACAAGTTAAAAAAAAAAAAAAACTGTATTTGAACTTGAGTGGATGAATAAAAAGTATTTTTCTGAACGATTGAAAATTTGAACAAGATATATATAGGGAGAGTGTGAGAGCTAATAGAAGGAATTGAATGAAAAAAATATTACTCTAGAAATGGAACAAAAAATAATAATATTTCACAGAAAATAAAGCCATTCCTTGCAATATTTTTCTTCTCAAATAAGAACTCGAAACAAGAAGTTTGGAAAAAAAAAAAAAAAAAATTGGGGAGGGGAAGGGCTTCCTATTCCTTCACCCCCTCCCCTATGTGCGCCCTGGGGGCAAAAAGTCGGTGACTTATCCGTCAGAAGACAATTTAGATCGAAACGCTTTGGCTCTGCTTGGCAGTTGGAAAATGTCATACTGGAGTGCGGGGGTGGGGGATGGCCCTTGTCCACTTCATCTTCATCATCTCGTGTTTTTGCTCAGGGTGCTCCCCAAGGATCGTTTGGCGTGATGCACCCTCTATTATTTCTGCTTAAAGGACCTCGCCTAGAAAGTATGTCCCCCTCAAAAGACATGTAGAGTTACATACCTGATGGTTTTGTCGAATGTAAAAGGGGGAAGGGGGTAAAAAGAATAAAAAAGGGGATATTCTTTTAGGGAAAGTTTTATCGCACGAGAGATTTAACGGGCAGATATAAGGGGTCGAATGTTAACGGATTAGGGTGCGAAGGCTTGAGGGTGGGAAAAAAATGGGTTTAGGAGCATCAGAAAAGATGATTTTTTTATAAGAAAATCTTTATATCCAATTTTGTCTATGATTTTAACTCAGTAAAAGGAATTTTATTATCTTAAAAGGTGAAAATAGACAATTTTTTAATATATAGTTTTTATTTGGTAATGTTCAAAAATCTTTAAAAAAAACAACCTAAAAATGGTATTTTTTAGATTAATTTGATGGTTGTTTTTTTTTAAATAAATTTCTTTTTACAAATATTTGTTGGAATTAATCTTTATACAAAGTAACGAAAAAAAAGAAATTTAAATTCTGTTATAAACATACAATATATAATTCTTATACAATTCAGTTTCGAATTTAATTGAGACATGTATGTACATATATATATATATATATATATAGCAGTCCTAGCAGAACCCAACATACGTTGTCCTCAAAAAAATTTTTTTTTTTAGAAAATAGTTAATTAGTTTCAGATTTTGATAGCTGGAACATATATATTGAGAAAGATTTTTATTATTACTGTATACATATACATACACACTAGCATAATCTGGCATAATTTGCCAAAAAAAAAAAAAAAAAAAAAAAATGCATTGTAGAAAATTACATTTCTCGAATATATTCTCCATGTTTCAATATATGTGTATACTCATTTTCATGGATATCGTTTGAACAGTATATAAAATCGGCCAAACCGTTTAAGAGAAGTTTTGTGACAAACACACGTATAGAAGGATTACATCAATTGCAGCGCCCCCTCCAAGTTCAATTGTAAATCTAAACCATCCAGAGATCCCCCCAGAGATCCCCCTCAAACACACACAAAAATTTCATCAAAATCGGTCCAGCCGTTTAGGAGGAGTTCAGTGACAAACACATGTACAGGAGGATTATATATATGTTGTTTCTAATGCAGCTGGCAATACAGAAGTTAATTCTTATGCCATAATTGAAGGGCTGCAGCACTCATTTAGCACTACCCAGAGGGCACGTGTAGCGTTGAAGATATGATAAGGGCGCGAGTCACACTAACCCCACAACGCTCTACAATCTTAGACCGGGACCAACGGGTTAAAAGTGGATTCGAACCACTACATACACCCATGGCACCGCCGAGATTCGAACCCGAAGCCTGTGCTACCTAGAGCCAGAGTGCTAGCCACTCGGCCGTCAGAATTATATATACAAGATACATAAAAACTTGATTTTCCTTCTATTGCGACGGTTTTCATATTTCTGAACATAATACAACAAAAAACACTAAATTGTACACTGAAGTGACAAAAGTCATGGGATAGCAATATGCAAATTTTCAGATGGCAGTAGCATCGCGTAGAACAGGTATAAATGCGCAGTGCTTTCATTTCTGTTCAAGTTATTCATGTGAAAGAGGTTTTGACGTGATGATGACCGCACGACGGGAATTAACAGACTTTGAACGCGGAATGTTAGTTGGAGCTAGACGCATGGGTCATGCCATTTCGGAAATCGTTAGGGAATTCAACATTCCCAGATCCACTGTGTCAAGAGTGTGCCGAGAGTGTGAAATTTCAGGCAGAACATCCCACCATGGACCGCGCAGTGGTAGACCGCCAGCACTTAACGACCGAGACCGGCGACGTCTGCAAAGAGTCGTAAATTCTAACAGACAATCAACACTGCGTCAAATAACCGCAGAAATCAATGTGGGACGTACAAGGGGACTTGTCTGTTAGAACTGTGTGGAGAAATTTGGCTTTCTTGGGCTATTCCAGCAGAAGACCGACTCGAGTGCCTTTACTGACAGAACGACATCGCTTGCAGCGACTTTCGTGGGCACGTGAGCATATCGGTTGGTCCCCTAGTTGAATGGAAAACCGTGGCCTGGTCCGATGAGTCACGATTTCAGTTGGTAAGAGCTGATGGTAGGGTTCGAGTGTGGCGTAGACCCCACGAAGCCATGGACCCAAACTGTCAGCAAGGCACTGTTCAAGCTGGTGGTGGCTCCGTAATGGTGTGGGCTGTTTTTTCATGGCATGGACTTGGCCCTCTGGTGCGACTGGACCGAACATTGACTGGAAATGCTTATGTTCAGCTACTTGGAGATCACTTGCAGCCATTCATGGACTTCATGTACCCAAACAACGATGGGATTTTTATGGATGACAATGCGCCATGTCACCGGGCCACAACTGTTCGCGATTGGTTTGAAAACATTCTGGACAATTCCAACGCATGATCTGGCCACCTAGATCGCCCGACATGAATCCCATCGAGCATTTATGGGGACATCATCGAGAGGTCTGTTCGTGCCCTAAATCCTGCACAATCAACGCTTTCACAATTATGGACGTCTATCGAGACAGCATGGCTCAATATTCCTGCAGAAGACTTCCAACGACTTGTTGAGTCCATGCCACGTCGAGTTGCTGCACTTCGCCGGGCGAAAGGAGGGCCGACACGATATTAAGAGGTATCCCATGACTTTTGTCACTTTAATGTATATCATTTTTATGATAGATCTTAGAAGAAAACAAATTATATCTTCACATTAAAGAAGCCACTAAAATTCATTTAACCTTTCTCGCAATCCTACATCAACAGTAGGGCATTTTAATTCCAGGAATACCAGTATTCATCAAAAGGGGGATGGCTAAACGAAGTCGTTAACACCATTCAATTTTTACGAGGCGCACAAGACGAAAACAGGCGTCAGGAGAAGAAATTCTCAGTTTCATTTCCGTTAGGGACAAATGAAACTGTCCAACCATAACCTTTTTAAATGTTAATGACATTTCTGGCTTCGGCCCAAGTCCCGGATTTGCCACTAATCGAAACGTTAAAAGATCGCGATCCGTCTTATTAGAAAAGGAAGCCGTAAATTTCTAAAGAAAAACAGTTCAGTTCGTTGAATTTAACATCAACTGTTTCTTTTCTGTGAAATGCAGTATTGTATTTAATTTATCCGAAATAATTTTATTTTCTGTAAAATACAATAATGCATTTAAATATATTCAAAATTATTATTTTTTTTTATGTAAAATACAATATTATATTAAATTTATCCAAAAGAATAGATCATAAACCTGATAAATTTTAGACATTTAGCGGTCTGAATGAGATGATCATGCTGTTGTGTTGTGACTAATCCTCAGTGTGCGGACACCCCATAAGTAGTCTTATTCATGGATAGAGGGAAAGGGGGCAGCTTCAGTTGTGATGGAGCACACGTAGGTAGAAGTCTGAAATAGCTTCGAGTCGCTGGAGAAGGAGGACAGTGCCTACGGGTGGACTTCTAGGGAACTACCCTGCATTTGGGTATCGTATGGGAGAAAATCCGAAAACCTCCCACCTACAAACCAGGACTAACCAGACTGGACTCTGACTAATGGACCCAGACTAACCAGGTAAGATGATGAACAACACAAACGCCATCGTGTCTCCTCGTTTTTATAAATAATAATATAAATACCACCAGATTACCAATAATATAAATGAAATAAAAAATATTTTGATGGGATAAAAAAAAGAGGTAAATCCTTAATTAATATTTTATTGCTATCACAAGTCGGAGAACTTATTCCATAAAAATAATTTTTAATCTTATAAAAAATAATAACCGGTTTCAAATCACACATGGCGGACATTCTATTCCCTCCCGTAAACATATAATCCAGGATATAGTCACCAACATGTTTCTGCCACACAATACCGTACTCAATGTCTACCTGCAAAAAATTTATGCCCCATCAAACCCCCATAAAAACCGGTGCCTCTCTCATTAATTCCGGGGCTGTTGCGTTTACGAAAAAAAAAAAAAAAAAAAAAAAAAAAAAAAAACACCGTAACCGTAACTTCTCAGGTAGGATTAGAAAACGGAAGCGAGGGGTCAAAATAAAAAAAAAAAAAAAAAAAACCACCAACAAAGAAGCGCGGGTCGTTATCTGTCAAGAGTCAATTTAGATGTCCAGAGAATTTTCCTTGCCACGAGGCAGGGGCGACCCTCCATCTTCATCGATGCTGCGCCCCAGTCGGGAACACTTCGCGTTGTCCGTCCGTACACAAGCCCCATTTTGACACCGCCCCCGCCCCACCCTCTGCGCCGAGGAAAAGAATCAATGCTAGGGCGGCCGGATCGAGGTTTGTTCTCGTAAATTGTATTCGGGTTTTGTCTGCACCGTGGATGCACAGTGTTTCGTGATTTATGCCATATCTTTATGTCTTTCTTTCCTCTAGGGTTCTGTGTTTTCTAGAGACATTTAATGTCACAGCGATTCTCGTAATCATTCTAAAGTGATGTAAGGTAAGATTAGTATACCAAGACAAAAAAAAAACTAAACCAATACAAAAAAAAAAGTACCATATGTCATTTTGAAATAATTCGTTATCTTTCAAGTATAATTGCGATATTAAGAATTGACTTTGTATAAGCATATATTAAGCATATACAAAGCTACTGTAACGCCGTGTCAAGCATATGATACGGGTCCCTACTAGACGATTTTTTTCAAGACTAAATGTAAATCTACTTACAAACACAGCAACCTTACAAGATTTGAGGACTTATGGTGTTCACTAATAATGGCACAGAAATCATATATAAAATATTGATATAAAATACATTGATTAGTTCGGGATATAACACGACGTCACTCTTGCATAATTCACTCTAACACGATTCCAGAATGGATATATAGTCCCTTATAACACAGCAACAGAAGTTTTGATATAAAAATTGATATAAAATACATTGATTAATCTTTAACAAGGCGCCACTCTGGCACGAATTCGCTTTAACACGATTCCAGAATGGATGTAAAAATTCCTTATAGCCCAGCAACCCTACAAGTTTTGAGGACTAGATCTAATTAATAATGACGACAAAGAAATAATATGTAACATTAATGCAAAAATACACTGATTAATCAAGCATATAACACAGCGTCCCTGCCACCATGAATTCGCTCTAAACACGATACCAGTATGGATGCAAAATCACTTATAACACAGCAACAGAAGTTTTGACCTTATGATGTTCACTAATAATTCACAAGAATCATATATAAAATTGACATAAAATACATTGATTAATCTTTAACAAGGCGCCACTCTGGCACGAATTCGCTTTAACACGATTCCAGAATGGATGTAAAATTCCTTATAGCACAGCAACCCTACAAGTTTTGAGGACTAGATCTAATTAATAATGACGACAAAGAAATAATATGTAACATTAATGCAAAATACACTGATTAATCAAGCATATAACACAGCGTCCCTGCCACCATGAATTCGCTCTAACACGATACCAGTATGGATGTAAAATCACTTATAATACAGCAACAGAAGTATAGATTTAATTTGGTTCGGTTTGTCGCTCTACGGTTATCTTGTGCACACTTTAGGCTAATCAGACCGGGACTTACAGTTTAACGTAGATTCCGAACCACTCAAAAACATCCATGTCACAGTCAGGATTTCAATTTGACGCTTGTGGTACCAAAGACCAGAGAATTAGCCGATTCGGCCATCAGGTCGCACAAGACGTGAGGACTTATGATATTCACTAATAATGACACAGAAATCATATCTAATATTGATATGAAATACATTGATTAATCACGGATATAACACGGCGTCACTCTTGCACGAATTCGTTCTAACACGATTCTAGAATGGTTATAAAATCCTCTATAACACAACAATCTTACAAGCTTGACAAATCTATTTATAATAATCGTGGCAAAGAAATAACATGTGATATTAACATAAAATACATTGATTAATCAAATATATTTGTCTGTTATGCACAGACAAATTCAGGTAACAAGCATGCTACCTGAATTCTTTATTTATTATATAATCCAAAATTCTATTGGATTATATAATAAACATTGAAATATTTATTATTATTATTCTTTTTAGTTCAATCTCGCTGTATATTGTCACTTGCACTTCGTATTTTGAATGATTTTCATTAGAAGTCAAATACTGCAACAACTTCAATTGATTCATATAACGTGAGAGGAAAGAAGTTCTTGAAGGAAAAGGCCACTAAGTTATTTATTTATTTATTTTTTTTTACATCAAATTTTCCTTATGAAAAAATAAGCAAAATTTTAATGTTGAGACATTCACTTACAGGAGAAAAAAAAAAAGTATTGTTATGTAAAAATATAAAACTTGTTAAAAAAGTAGCAAGTCCAGAAATTTAAAAATGCAATGGACATAGCTCACATACCGAAAGTTTTATTAAGTCTAAAAATGTTCAAAAGTCGCGTTAGAATTTAATGAATACTCATTTCGAAAAGAAAATTCTGTCCACATAGTTCTACACTGAAGGCCGTCATAAATTTTTAAGTAACGAGTGAAAAAAAATCGTGATCCAATTTTCAATACCAAATTGAATAGTAAGGACCACTAATAAAATAACACGAAAACTTGGTTGATAAACATTAAAATACAGTGCCTCTTAAGTTTAATTTGAATTGGGAGGGAAGGGCATTATTTATTGAAGGCATCTAAATAATGTAACATATTATAAAAAATCTACAATTGTTAAAGCCTTTACCCCTTCATATTTAGCCATACAAGGTGGAGGTTTAAACGATGTTTTATATCATATATTGCATATAAAATTATAAATACATTAAATAAATTTACAATAGTTACATTATTATAAAGTTATATTTAATATAATTATATTACATATATATTTTATTTTATATAGTATTGTAACGTCTCAGACTATAATGGACTTATAACGGCTTCAAAGAAGAGGGTCACTTTCAGGTTCATGGGAACACTTTAATTTTTATTTACAAGCATTAATATATATATATATATATCATGGCGTGATTCACGAACCCACAAGGAGTTTACTTTGATAAACAGGCGGAAACTCCGGCCTGTTCAGTCACTTCAAAGAAAAAAAAAAAATATACTTCTAGTCGACTCGTCGCACTTCCTTCTTTACCAAAAATCTCTTTTAAGACAATCAGTCAAGAGGAATGGGGAAGAATCAGCTTCTCTCACTTCTCATTAGAGACGACACTTACTCAGCTCGTGGTCTATCACCCATCACGATGGAACAACTCATAGTATAGTTCATATTCAATCTATAGTTGTTTCGATCTGTGGAGGTCACACAGACATTCGCTATTTTCCTCATTATACATGATTTGCTACCAGATTTGAGTGACAGGTTGTTCCCATCAGTACAAAAAAACAATTGCATGTAATATAACTATCCACAATACTGCTCGGCTGCTGTCAAATTTGAGTGATGAGTTTATTATATACATTTTTTCTAATAACATACATTGCTGTCTCCTGAGAATGAAATGCCAAAACACTTCTCGTGAGAAAAACTGCTACAGTATGTATACACACACACACACACACACACACACACATATATATATATATATATATATATATATATATATATATATATATATATATAACCCCCGCTTTTCAAAAGATTTAACGAGCCTCAATAAAGACGCACTTAAAATAAATTAAGAATTCATAACAGAGACCTATTAATCAAATGCGAAATTGGAAATACCCTTCCTATTACATCATAATTCTGTTTAAAAATATTTTGTTAAAATTACAACAAGGAAGTTAAAAAAAAATAATCATAATGGTAAAAAACTTGCACATAAAGATTAAACAAATGGGTAAATTAAAAAGGGGTGGTAGTGTGTGGGGTGTAGGGGGCTGTTGAATTAAGAAAAAGACGGAAACACGGCATTCTAGCAGGAAAGGGTCGCGACCCGCTAATGGACAAGCGAGATAGTGAGCGACAGCTAACACAGGGAATCCACGATAGAAATATGTTGTCAGGGGGGGCAAAGGAAGAAATATGGAGCGTTGATATGCTGAATGGAGAAGTTTTTTCTTCGGACTGTCACTCATATAAATGGATAGGGTAGGGGGAAAAACCTGATTTTTTTTTATCTACTACTTTTTTTGTGCGTGTACACCGAACTGAGTTGGAAAAAAAAAATAAAAAGTAAAAAGTATGGAGGGAGTGCCCAGTAGGTCGATACACGAGATGTCAAGTTTCGGAAATATTTTACGTAGGGGTTTCGTTTTTCTGTAACTGAAAATAAAGACGAAAATAATTTCTTAAGGCTTATAGCTTGCCTTGCAATGCGAGAAGTGGAAAAAATGAAACGGAACGGAAATGACGTCGGATGATGTGTTTCACACATGCGCATCTCTTGCATCTCGTTGAATTATGCTCAATTTGCTATTTTGTATTTTATATTCAATTATTAATTACTAAGCGAAAACTATGGCGACTGATTTTCAAATTTCGGATATTTTCTTTAAATACTAAAGGGTTATTAAACAGCATGCAGAAATTTTATCACACATCTTCGAATTATAAAGAGGCATTCTTCAATAAGATGCAAAGGCCTAATTGAATAGCATCATCATTAGTGGTGCAACAGCCCCATGGTGGGCCAAAGCTGTTTGCTTACTGTCAGATTTTGAGACAGGAGATGGTTTCTTTTTACGGGGTAAGGGTGCCAGCATTACGCCAAACGTTCTACACTATGATATGAGATAAACTATAATGATATGAGATCACTACTACTACTACTACTACTACTACACCACCACACAACGCACTGTGTCTAGAACTGAATTGCCCCTTTACAGTTTAAGACCGGAACTAGAGTTTAAAATGGATTCCGAACCAATACGAACATCCATGGCACCGCCGGACTCGAACTCGAAACCTGCGGTACCGAGCGCTGTCACTCGGCCATCAGGCTCCCTAATTGAATAACGTTGCATTAAATTATTTTGCGGCAAATTTATAAAGAAAAAAAAAACAAAAGACTCTAAAAAGGACTTACGTCACAATAAAGTTATATAACCCTTTAATTAAACAATTAATGTAGACAAAAAAACTCTTGAGGAAAAAAAAAAAGATAAAGAATAAATTCTTCGAAAAACAAGCAATAAGGGAAAGGGGAAAAAAAAAACCCAACAACAACACACATAGACTGAATGAA
>BPLR01008151.1:0-27819 GCA_021605095.1 Caerostris extrusa | reverse complement strand
ATTAATGTGCTCCATTTCAGAGAGATGTAGTTGTAGACCAAACACCTGAAAGAGCAGCAGCCATTGGAAATCAGGTAATCCCTTCTGTTATGTGCTTTCAAAATTGTAATGCCTTCCAAAGGCCAAAGTAAATTCACCAAAGGGATGGTCTGATTATAAATATTTTAAAAGCTTCATGGCCTTTTATGGTATGGTATTATATAAACAAAATAATTTGTGACAAAAAAAATTACCTTTTGATCCATTCGTTCAGAAAACTTGTTTCCTAGAGTATTTGGTGGTTGAGGAAATCAAATTTAATAATTTCAAAGCTGTCGCCTCAATTGTTCGTACTTATAAAATAATGGTTAACAGCAAATGAAGTATTTAAAAAGATATTATGACATGTAAACATATTTTTAAAAAAGGGAGGAATTTATGCTAATTGACTTACATATAAATCTGTTTAGATTTGTACGCAATCAATGCAACAAAAAAATATCTTGGGGCCTGAATGGCCGAGTGGCTAGCGCTCCGGATCGGTACCACAGGTTTCGGGTTCGAGTCCCGGCGGTGCCATAGATGTTTGTAGTGGTTCGGAATCCACTTTAAGCCGTAGCTCCCGGTCTCATATTACTGTAAGAGCGTCACGGAGCGAAAGTCAGACTTCTACCTACGGGTCCTCCATCACAACAGAAGCTGCCCCTTTCTCTCCATCCATGAGTAGATCACTCAGGGGGATGCCCGTCCGGCACTACAGAACACTGAAGATTAGTCAACAAAAGAGTATCTTTATAATTAAATCTTATGCATCTGAAACATGTTAATTAGAATTTATTATTAATTATTAATAAAATATTATTATTCTTAAATAAAAAAGGGATTTCTTTTAATTGTTTATTTGCTCGTTGTTTTAAATCAGTGGGTCTGATTAATCCCTATTATTACTGAAAAAAAAGTAAGTTGGAGATATAGGGAAGGCAGATATATTTGAAATTTCTTAAAAATAAGATAGAAAATTTAAATTAGAATTTTAATAAATTTAAAAATGATGAATCATATCAAGCAAAGCATACGACGATGTGGGAAAAAGTACGTGGGACGGTAGAATGGTCAAATCGGGGCCTTTATTTTCCCTGATCACGCAGGCCCTTACAGGCTCTACGGTCATTTTGTTCACACCTTAGACTACTTAGACCGGGACCTACAGTTTAACGTGGATTCCAAACCACAAACAAGCATCCATGCCATCGCTAGGATTCGAATCTGTGGTACAAAAAATCCAGGCTGCAGCCAATTGGCAACAGGCTACTGCAGGGGACATATCAGGTACTAACAAGTTTCTCAACTGTTTTTGCTGTTAGTGATATACAAAGGGAAACGCATGAGGCACAGATTTTATAACAGAAACAAAACTGATATTTATTACCCTATCGGCAAAAAAATCTGCTCTAAAATGAACTATTTTTTTTTGATGTTATTCAAAATAAATATTTAAATAAACTCCTTTTCTATTTCTCCATCTGCCATCGATAACTGAATCTTTTCATAGTGGGTTTCCGCTTCATTTTAAAATTTAAAAAGGATTCTCAACGTCTTTTGCTGTTCGTGGTATTAATAAGGCTTTTAAAGAGGACAACAAGTTACAACAAGAAAATAATTAATATTTATTATCTATCGGTGAAGGCTTGTGGAAAGTAAGCTCAAGTCAGTCACATTAATAATACGACCCTTGTCCACCAAAAAGCCAGGGCATCTTACACTCTTGCATATTCTGGCCTTAAATTTAGGAAGTGTTGGAGATGCACTTCTAGTGTCAAGTTAGATTACATATACACTCCACTGCAATGTGCTTCCACCTGCCTTACCTTTTGGCGGAAATCTACTGATTATTCGTTGACGTCGAAAGTGATGAAGTGGACCCACATTAATGTGACTGGACTATATTATTAAAATTTTTTATGAAGTATCAATGCTTCACAAGATTGCTTTCAACGAAAATTTATAAACTAATATCAGTTAATTGTTCCATATTCTTTTAAGAGCGCATTGAATTATGTTGATCCACCACCCATGGGAATGAATTTAATACAATGAAGAACTTGGTGACAATCCTGCAGAGGTGAGCATTATGCTACAATATTGATTCACTGTTTAATGAAAGAAATAAGACGGCCAACTTACAAAGCGTGCAGTTAAAGCGCGCAGATCGGCAGGTTCGATTCCGATAACGTTGCAGTTGCTGCTTTCAGGACAGGAGGGCCCGAATAACGGTTATGACAACGTATGTAAACATCCTCGCATGGTTAGACACTGTAACTGCTGGCACCCATTTGGGTTTCTTCTAAACCTATTAAAAAAAACAAGCAAAGTGAGGAATAGATCATTCTTTCTCTTATAGTTCATCGTTGGACGGCTCGTGGCATGTATTTGGGGATCACGAAGCCCACATGATGTTCAAAAATAAATGGGTTAATTGCAGTTTTCTAGGTTTAAAAAATCCAATAACTGAACTTTTTAAAAAAATTTATTTTCTAAAATTCCAAGTTCTCAATTCTGTCCGTGGTTCATAAGTGAAAATCAAACTGAACTTCCGAAATAATAAATAATTTTCTATATAAAAAAGCATATATGTGTTGTATTCGTAATAAACTAAATACGTGATATGTTCTTCCATCATTTATATTGTTAAAAAATTTTTGTGATGGAAAAAAAAATTGTCTTCAAAGTAATCGAATTTAAATTTATGATTTTTAATTTCTAGTATTGGCCTAATTTTTAACCAAAAAAACCTTTGGAACACTAAGAAACAATTAATTGCTTCTAAATTTACAGAATTTGTAGTTGATTGTTCCATATTTTCTAGGAAATAAAAGATATTGCTGTGAGGATCCTTTCCATGACTGTTAAGTTACAGAATATTTACGACGAAATTGATGAAGTCATTCGCAGTGTGAGTAATAAACTAGAATTTTACTGAGTTAATGTCAATGTAATAAATAGCTGAATAGTGACTCCAGTTGCAATGAGAGCAGTTTGCGAGCTGGGGACTGATGGCCCGGCCAAGCGAGCTGTCTGGCTCTCTGTACCACAGTGGAATCCCGGCAGTGCCATCGATGTTTGTAGCGGTTCTGAATCCACTTTAAGCTGTAGGTCCCTAGTCTCCTATAACCGTAGACGTCACAGAGCCCAATCAGACTTCTCACCCACATCATTCCCAAACTATAAAAGGAGCAACTCAGCTCTAAGGCACAGTGATGTGATGTCGTGTGTGGTGTAGTAGTTAGCGAGCAAGAGGGCGGATTCCTTTCCTCTAGGGGTAATTTTGTATTTTGCTGGTTTTGTCTGGTTTTTCTACGATACAACACTTAAATATCGGAAATTTTCAAAGTAAAAATCCTCAAATTTCCTCATAACTCGTTTGTGGGATATTAAAGGATAGATCAGTGGAACAACCATTCTTCAAGAAACAAACGGAATACTTCAATTTTGTGTAAAATTAAAATCTTATTTTATAAAATGAACTAAACAAAACATCTAAGTTACTATGACATTTAATTAAGAAAAAAATCAAAAATTTGGGTAAAGCATAATAAAATTCTTCTATTTTAAAGACGGAATTAAATTTAAACAATTGAGAGTCTAGGGCATAATATAATGACATCCAACATAGTCTGTCGTGGGAAAGAATAGAAGTAGTTGCTTTTGTTAGTCCAGTCAATAAATAAAGGTGGTTTACAGTTTGAATTTTTCAGTCAACCTAAATATCTTGGTAAATATTATACAGAAATTATAGTCCAAATATTTGACCAGATCACCGACAAAGCATTAGAATGTAATGCGCACGAAATATCTTGCACTTCAATGCATCATCTAATAAGAGTTCAAATATGGATATATACATTTACACATCAGTCAAGATAAGGGCCTGATATCCGAGTGGCCAAAGCTGTGGCGCTCGGCACTACAGGGTTCGAATCATGTGCCATGGACGTTTTAGTGGTTCAGAATCCACTTTAACCGTAGGTCCCGGTCTAACATAGTCGTGGAGCGTTACGAGGATATTGTTACTCCGCGTTTGTAGCTTACTTTCACGCTGCACGCACCTCCTGGGTAGTGCTAAGTGAGTAACGTCGATGCAGTGCTTGCCTTAAGGCATCAAAGACAACTGTCTAAGTGTTTGCCAGCTGCATTAAAAATAACATCAGTCAAGATATCCTTGTAATGAAAGATGATTTCAATTCATGTATCATGTATTTTAATTAACTTTAGTAACCAGATGATCCCAACCAATTCATGCTAAAAGTAGTCAGTCAAGAGCAAGGAATCAGGAATCGTATATTTTTGCAACAACATTTTTCACAACTCCAACTCTAATATTTTTTATTTTTCTAAAATTCCAGGAATTCTCAAACGTCTCTGCTGTTCGTAATATACATAAGTTAAACATGAGAACCACAGATTATAACAGAAAAAAATTATTATGTATTGCCTTAAACTTGAGGAAGTGTTAACCATTTTCCATGGTATAGAAAAAAATATTTATACTATTCGTGGAGAATCATCGTGTAAAATCTAATTTATTACATGATTTATATTGTTAAAAGGATTTTTGTGGAGGAAACATATTTGTCTTCTCAATTTGTCGAATTCAATTTATCATTTGAATGCATTTTTGCCCTAACTATTGTTAAAAATTTGTTTCATAAAGTATTGATTACTTATAAGTGCAACAATTTGTAGTTAACTTCAATTAATTATTCATATTTTTTCCAGGCACAAGATACTGCTGTTGAGCCTACCGTCATGACTACTAATTTACAGAAAATTCGAGATGAAGTAAAAGAATATTTTGCCCACGTGAGTACTATACTTTAATACTACTGATTCATTTCCCAATACAGAGAAATAGAACGGATCGTGGCCAATTGCAAGTGTGCAATTAGGCGCAGGAGGGCGGATTCGATTCCGTAAGTGGCAATGTTGTAATTGCTGCTGGAGTTTCTGGTTCGGGAGTTTTCTCCTAAAAATTTCTCATAGTTCGTGTATGGGCTGTTCATGGCATACATCAGTGGAACCCCATTCTTCAACAAACAGCCAGGAATACTTCAGTTTTGTGTAAAATTAAGATCTTTTACAAAATGAACTAAATAAAACATCCAAGCGATATTTATGACTGTATGACATTTAATTATGAAAATCAAAAATGTTGGCAAAGCATAATAAAATTCCCCTATTTTAAAGACGAAACTGAATGTAAAAATTAGAGCCTTTGTACAATATGATGACATGCAACATAATCAGTCGGAAGAAAGAAAATAAAAATATATATAAATAAACAGCCTTGAATATAATTATAATAAATATTCTATGGTCTTATTTTGTTACCGTTTTCGTAATAATAACCATTTGGCTGTCTTGATATTATGTTTTGTTATATTTCACTGAAGTTCTAGAATTCTATTGCAAATTAAAACATTTCTATTGTTAAAATTTTAAATATTTTGATTAGAATTATTGTTTGCGATCAATTACAAATAATTTGGGTGCTATGCCCAATAGTGTTTTAAAATAATTTATTCGTAAAAACAAAATTAATATAATCATCGATGTGAATAGCATAACATATCCTACCCAAATTTTTAACATTCTATTGGAAGACTCACTTCTAGTGGAAGATTCTATTAGACCCTTTTTCTGGTATTCATCGCTTTCCTGCCCATCAGTCGTAAAATTATTATTGAAATATTATTAAAAATATCGATTGCTTCTAAGTGCAGAAATGTAGCTAAATTCAATTAATTTTAATTTTTCCAGACCCACGGTGGGAATAATGAACCCTGCTCTGAGGATGATATTCCAGAACAGGATGACAAAGGGAAAAGGAAAATTGAATTGGTGACATTCCTGGCGATGTGAGTATTTTCTTTATAAAATGCGTCAAATTTAATAGAGAATAAAATCTCTCTTTTGCTCCTGTCTGAATTGAAAAAGCTCTTGAAAGGACATGTTGAATTTACTACATCAGATTCCTTCTGTTGTTTCCCAGTTGCTCTAACTTTTAAAAGTAAACTCTAAACAATAATTTTATTCTTATTATACAAAAATATGAAAATAAAAATTTGAAAGGTTATAATAATAGTTGAAATAATTGACAAAATAGTAGAAATAATTGACAAGATTGTAGTAGTATATGATACAGTTGAAATAATCATTAGAGTAAACATTATTTTTCTCCGTCGGTTTTCCTCGTATTCCACACTAATTGTGATTTAGTGTCATATAATGAATAACATTAATAAAATCAAATAATAATACACTGATTATTTTTAATAGTAGACATTAGTTTTAAAACGAGATAAAGACGTGAATGGAAATTGATTATGTTCAGAAAAACTAATTTATCTAATTGAATTTGTGGAAGTGATATCAATGATACAAATACGTTATGTTTTTTACATGCGAATGTTTCGAAATACTGTAGCATTTCTCGTTGGTATTGAAACTATGGGGCCTGAATGGCCAAGTGACTAGCGCTCGGAGGCACAAGTTTCGGGTTCGAGTCCCTACGGTGCCATGGATGCTCGTAGTGGTTCGAAATCCACTTTAAAATCCAGGCCCCAATATCGCTGTTATGCTGACACTGATGATGATTAAAATTTTATCTCCAACAGGAGAAAAAAAGGCTAGTAAAGATTTTTCATGATGATGAAAAACTTTTAATAAATGAAAAGTAATTAGAGTTTCTTTTTTCTGTAAAACTTTAAATATTTTATTTCTTCTTTTTAGCCTATGTAAATATTTTATTGGATTTTTAGAAAACATATTTTTGAAACTAACTTGTAAATTGCGTAGGTATTTATTCGCAATTAATTTAAGTTTTTCATGTTTGAAAATTTTAGGCTAAATATTTAATGCATTTTAAATATAAAACAAGCATTCAAAGTTATTGTAAAATTGTATTATTACAAAATGAAATGCTTTAAAAAAGAATTTGATGGATGGATGAATATTTAATTATTGCATATTTCTAATATTGTTATTTTTAAATTTAGCTCCATCTTGATCCTGCTCCTAAGTGCTCCTAAGATCGTACTCATCATCGATGCTCCATCATATTCCATTTCATCGTTGGACTCTTTCTATAAAAGGACTCGGATAAATGTGTTATGACCTGTATACTGAATAAGTGTGTTGTCATTTGAAGATCGCCAGCTGTACCATACAAATATGAATAAAACATTTTATACCCCTAAATGTAATTTTTTTTTTCCTTTATATTATCTTGTACAGTTTACTTTCATTATTTGTTGCTGAAGATAAAAAATAGCGGCACAATGCTCTTGAACAATATTTATTACTCGACTGAGAAAAGATACCAGTAGCAAAACATTTGAAGTGTGTGGAAAATATTAGTCACTATGTTGTTTTTTTTGTCCACATTGAGAAAACGTTAAGCACTAAAATTAAGCATTAAAAATAAATGATGATCTAAGAAATCAGTTATTAGTAAATGAATGGGAAAATAAATGATTTCAAAAGTAACTAAAGGGAAATTAGAGTTCCAAAATATTTTCTTAGTTCTCAATTGGGAAATATTATCTGATGTAAATATCTGGGTATATATAAATCTTAATATGTCAACTTTAAATATTAGTCACATTTAGCATATAGGCCATAAACAATGATGGTTTGAAATAATAATCTTCTCCATTAAATATATTTCGTGACTTTGAATATTTGAAAATAAAATATTTACTAATCAAAAACAAAATGCTGCGTTTTTTTATATTATTAAGTTCCTTAACTTGAAGGACAAATAAATTTAAACTCTACTGTTGTGGCATTTCGTTTTATCATAAAAATTAATTTCATTTAACATCAAAAATTATCTTTTATTCATTTGTTTAACTTAAATACCTTTTTCAATACGTATCGTTGCGTGGCTAACCGTCTTGTGGGGGACGTTCGTAACTATCCTGCAGGAAGGCTCAAGTGCAAATTCGAGTGACGTTACTTGCATTAGAAACGAGAAGACTCGATGGTGGTTGTGACAAGTGAAGCGTCTCGCATCGATATAATAGATAAAATCTGGGATTTGTCTTGATTTTCTTTTTGCAAAACATACAAAAGGGGGCCGTTATCACTAAAAAGGAAAAATGCCTATTTTTTTTTAACTGTTGGTGGACTTCTCATGGTAAACGTAGGGAGTCAGGAGCAAAGAATGCGGAATCCACTATTTTTGAAGGAGTAGATTTAAAAATCTGTTTTCCGACTCTTTTATAAAATAATTTTTTCTTTTTCTAAAACTTCTAGTTAATAATGGGGGAAATTTAAACGTTAAGGAGGCAATACAATTTCATCCATCAATAATAAAACCAATAATCAAGATATATTCTGCTTTAGTAGCAAATAAAGTAAGTGTTGAAAACATTTCGCAGCACTTTGACTTATAAAAAGCTATCTTACATCAACAATGAAAGAAGATTTCACAGGAGCTAAAGTTTTATAAGGTTTAATGTATTTAAAATAGAACACACTTGCGTTTATAATGTACTATTTTCTTTCTCTCGTCTTCGGTTATTCTACAATACTTCGGTACCTGCAAATTTGGTAATGTTTTTTTTGTAAGAAATTTAGTGTACCAGAATGCCTTTCAAGTGATTGCAGATACTACACTTTTAAAGTCGTAAAAATACTTTTTATAGATATATGAGTTAAGTAAAAGTAATTGAATTTATTTCACAAATTCTTCTAAATCCAGTAATATATTTAGTATATAAAATAATACATAAAATTGCGGAAAGAATCAAAATGGTCGGTATAAAAATTCCAATTCAGGAATCGTGAGTCATGAGTCAGAAATTTTTTAACGACTGCCCATCCCTGGTTTGATATGTTAAAATTATGCCAGACAACATGATGGGCATATCAAATGTTCAAACGTTAACAAATTTCTCAAACGTCTCTTCTGTTTTGGGTATAAATAAGTGAAAAACGAAGCCCACAATTTATAACAGTAAAAAAATTAGATTTATTTTCTATCTTCTAAAAAATTCCAGGAACAGTAAAACGACTTTTCCATGATATTCAAAAGAAATATTTATGCCAGTCGTAGTGAATCATTATAGAAAATATGATTCATTATATTGCTTCATATCTAATTTATTACTTAATAAGGATTTTTTAAAATCATGTTATAAGAATAAACTCAGTTATTATCAAATTAATCATAAATATTTATAATGTTACGAAAGGGAAATTAAAAGTTCACAATTATTTTCATGATTCTTAATTTCAAAATTCGTTGACATCTAATCTAAGCATACATTACAAAATTTACATATGAGTCAATAAATGATTATTTGAATTTAATTTTTCCACTTTAAAACTATTTTTTATTTAAATTATGTATTAACTATAAACGTGTGTCAGTTTATTGTTGAAAATATGAAATTTCAAAAATGTACAAAACCGATTTAAATTACATAGTGGTGCCATCTAGTGATAGAAAGAAAACCAATTTTGGTTAAAAAAGTTCTTTACTTCATTAAATTTATGAAACCGTTTTATTTTTAAAAACGATACTTGGTTCGACTTGTGTTACATTTATAACCTCCGCATCTACCTTGAGTAATGATAAAGTTCATCCCTTCGACAGCGTCTGTTGCAGATACTGAATTCAGAAAAATGAGACCATGGAATTTGTTAGTCCGCGTCCGTAGCTTATCTTCAAGCTACACGCACCTCCTGGGTATGCTAAGTGAGTAACGTCGGTGCAGCATGCATTTATATTTTTTTCGACATTACTTTTGTCGAAAATTCTTTATTTCGTCAATGAGAATCTTTTCTCTTAAATCTTTTGTAAATCCCTTTTAACATGTTTTTGCTGGGCACTGGATATCGGTGCAAAATATTTATGAAAAATTCTTGCAGGTGGGTTTTCAAAATCTAGGGGGTGTGTGAATCACAAAGCAACTGCCAGCGGTCTGAATAAACATTGGTTTGTTAGAAAATGGGCATGGACCGTCTTATTACGCGGTCATCATATTTTAAAAAATATATAGTTCATGATTTTTTTATTTTTTGAAGAATTTCAGATTAAAAACGGGTATAGGATCTAGATTCCGTTAAAAAAAAAAAAGATAATTTAAATAATTTATAATTATTTTATTTTATTATTTTTTTTATGCCTAGAAGCTATTCAAAGCGGTTGCAACTGAGGAAAAACAATGAGTTTATTAAAGATATCATTTAAGAAAATTGTTCCACTTAATTGCACCACAGTCGGAAATATAAATTTAAAAATAGATAATAAGATATTCGTAAGAGAAGAATAAGATATTCGTAAATCTTACATCTCTAACGATAATAGAATGAAACGGATAGCTTTTGTAGATATATTTAAATAAGTCTAATGGTTAATAAAATTTTTTTTTAATAAAATAAACCCATTTAGCAGGAAAATGAGCATGTTTATCTATCTATATATCTAAATATATATTTGAGATTTTTATAATTTATGTTCTAGAATTATTAATTTAAATGGGGTGGGGGCACTCATCACAAGAGATATTCGTAAAAAAAAACATTCAAGACATCATATTAAGATTCGTACAAAAAAAGATATTCGCAAATCTTACATTTCTAAAGATAATAGAATCAAACGGATAGCTTTTCTGTAGAGAAACATTTAAATTATGGTTAATTAGTTTTATGGTCAATTATATGGTTATTATAGTTAATTGATATTTAGTTAATTAAATCCAATAGTTAATTTTTTTTTTGAATAAAATAAACATATTTAGCAGGTAATGAGCAAGTTTATCTATATCTAAATATATATTTGAGATTTTTATTTAATAATTTAAGTAGAAATTTCATAAATTTGATCTAGAATTATTAATTTAAAGCGGAGAGGGGGGCACTCATCATAAAAGATATTCGAAAAAGTGAACGTTCAAAACATATTAAAAACATCGTATTAAGATTCGTACAAGAAAAAGATATTCGCAAATCTTACATTTCTAAAAATAATAGAATCAAACGGATAGCTTTTCTGTAGAGAAATATTTAAATTATGGTTAATTAGTTTGATGGTCAATTATATGGTTATTATAGTTAATTGATATTTAGTTAATTAAATCCAATAGTTAATTTTTTTTTAATAAAATAAACATATTTAGCAGGTAATGAGCAAGTTTATCTATATCTAAATATATATTTGAGATTTTTATTTAATAATTTAAATAGAAAATTTCATAAATTTGATCTAGAATTAGTAATTTAAAGCGGGAGGGGGGAGACACTCATAAAAGATATTCGTAAAAGTATTATTCAAAATTAAAGTTGTATTATTAAAGTAGTATTCATTCAAGACGTATTAAAAACATCGTATCAAGATTCGTACAAGAGAAAGATATTCGCAAATCTTACATCTCTAAATATAATAAGAATCAAACGAATAGCTTTTTTTTTGTAGAGAAGTATTTATATTAGGGTTAATTAGTTTTACGGTCAATTATGTGGATATTATGGTTACTTGATTTTTAATTAATGAAGTCCAATAGTTAATTAGTTTATTTAATAAAATAAACATATTTAACAGGTAATAACCAAATTTATCTATCTAATCAAACGGATAGCTTTTTTTCTAGAGAAATATTTAAATAGTATGTTCAATGGTTAAAATCAGTTTTTTTTAATAAAATAAACATATTTAGAAGGAAAAGGAGCGAGTTTAACTGTCTATATATACATATATATTTAGATTTTTTATAATTTATGTAGAAAATTTCATAAATGTATTTTCTAGAATTGTTAATTTAGATAATTCGAAAGATATGAAGAACTCTAGGGAAATCATAGAACAGGGGTAAAAAAAAAAAAATTTAAAATCACATAAATAAACAAGAACACGCCGTTATTATTTAATGAAAATAAATATATTAAATTTTTCAGAAGCGCTATCTCTTTTAAATGGCGAATTAATAATTTCAAATTTCTGACGACAATCGTTTATTATTTAAATGAAATGATATAACAAACATATTTGTAAATAATATAAATGAAATTTTTTGGCGTCCGATTTAATCGTTATCAAGAGATCTTTTTCACACAAAAGTGAAAATACAACGACACAAACATTTTAAATATTCCAACTTTTACGGATATAAATTACTTTGGATTATAAATCGTTTCTTTAGTATCAGTACAAAATTATAACAATTTTATTGCAATTCCAAAGGTTACGTGAAATTATTATTATTTTAAAATGCCAAATATATATGAAAGGCAATATATATAAAATTTTCAAAATATCAAGAAATTTTTTGAAAAAAAAAAATTCGGTTTACGGCCTAACAAAATAGGAACGTTTCCCTTAAGATAAAAAAAAAAATTAATAATTTCTTTTGCCGCAACTTTTTTTTTTTGCCATAATGAAAGAAAGTTGGTTTTCACGTAAAATTTAATAATTTAATCAAATAAAAGAAATATAACTTAAAAAGTATCAATAATAAAATGAATTTTTGCCATAATGAAAGAAAGTTGGTTTTCACGTAAAATTTAATAATTTAATCAAATAAAAGAAATATAACTTAAAAAGTATCAATAAGATGAATTTTTTTGTCATAATGAAAAAAAGTTGGTTTTCACAATTAAATAAAAGAAATATAACGTAAAAAGCATCAATAATAAAATGAATTTTTTGCCATAAAGAAAGAAAATTAGTTTCCACGTAATATTTAATAATTTAGTTAAATAAAAGAAGTATAACTTAAAAAAATATTAAAATGCAAGTTCAATAAAAAAACCTGAAATTCTAAATACAAATAACATTATTCTAATTTTCTTTTATAATAAAGAGTTTGAAGATTAAAAAAATCAGTATTTATAATTTTGATAATAAATGCTTTTTTATGTAAGAATAAAATACAATAACATCTTTTCACATGGCGTCTGTTAGGAGACAAAAGAAAAGTAATGTTTAATTCAGGTTTTAATATTAGTGAAGATTTCTATTAAAATTAAAAAAAAAAAAAACATAATACAATAAAAAGTTATACATAAAGGGGAGGGATGAAATGAGGCTTAAAAAACTGAAATTTGCTCGGCAAATTTCAACTTCTGTGTTAACATTCGGGAGCGGATGAATAAATTCAGGAATGAGCCAATATTTAATAATACACGAGATATATGAAGCAATGCATTGGAATACTACAAGAATGGCCAAATTCAATAGCCACATGAATATAACAATGTTGAACAGATCAAGAACTTCATGAAGAATGAATTGTTCAAGAATCTCTAAAAGAATATACAAAAGTCAGATAAATGAAGTCTTAAATGAAGAATGAAGTATTCCAAATTCTACAAGAAACGTTGTCACATTCAATAGCCAAATGAATACATCAAAGTTTGAAAATTCTAGCCAATGCCAAAAGTGAGAAATATGAAACTTCAAAAACAAGGAATTGAGCAAAGCACTATGAGTACTTATAGCCAATGGATATACAAATCTTTAAAATCCCAACACAAAACATAAAAAGTGATTCAAAACCATACGACAAAATACTTCAAGCAAAAGCCAAATTCTCCGAAAATTCCTGAAGATTAACGTTATTCATGAATATAAAAATATTTAAAATCCCAACACAAAATATGAAAAGTGCTTCAAAACCATACTACGAAACACTTCCAAGTAAAAGCCAAATTCTCCAGAAAATTCCTGAAGTTAAACGTTATTCATGAATCATTTCAAGAGTTAAAGGGCCCAAACTACCATTTTCCCGCTAAAATACGCAATGGAGTTTAATTTGCGTGACTCTCATTTTCGGATAACGTCACGGAACCCTAACAAGGACAACATCATGTTCATACATTATAAAAACTTCAAATTGTGATATGTGGTTTTAATTAACATAATTTGAAATACAGAATTACTCGGGCCATAATTTCTATGAACGCTTCTGAAGTTAAAAAAATAATAATAATAATTTCTTTTTTGTCAAACCTTTTTGGCCATATTGAAAGAAAATTGGTTTTCACTTAAAAATTAATAATTTAATTAAATAAAAAAAGTATAACTTAAAAAGTATCAATAATAAAATGAAAGCTTAATAAAAAAACATGAAAATATAAATACAAATAAAAATTACTAATTTTCTTATATAACAAACAGTTGAAAGAAAAAAAATATCTTTAATTTTAACAATGCTTTTATGTGAGAATGAGCCCCATAAAAAATAATAATTTAATTAAATAAAAGAAGTACAACTTAAAAAGTATCAATAATAAAATGAAAAGCATGAAAAAATAAATAAAAATACTAAAATTAATTACTAAAAATTAATAAAAATTACTACTTAGTAAAAAAACATAAAAATTTAAATACAAATAAAATTACTAATTTTCTTTTATAACAAACAGTTGAAAGAAAAAACAAATATCTTTAATTTTAACAATAAATGCTTTTCTTATGCGAGAATGAACTACAATAACCTCTTTTTTAGGACGCATATTAGAAGATAAAAGAAATGCAACATTTTAATTCAGGTTTTGATATTAATGAAGATTCTATTAAAATTAAAAATTAAAATTGTCATATGCGGTTTTAATTAACATAATACAAAAATTACAGATATAAAAAATTAGAATTTAAAAAATACAAAACACATAATTAAAATAAATACAAAATAAAATTTCTAGTTTACTGTACATTAAATATCTAGTAAAGTTTATAAATAGAAACAAAATCTTTCGTTTTTATGACTTTTTCCTGGATAAAACACATAAATACAAGAATATATATAGCATCTACTATACTTTTGTTTTAAGCTGAATTTTTATTATAATTACTTATAATTACCAAAATATGAAAAATTAAGATAAAAAAATACTGAGATTATTAAACAAAACAAAATTAATCGGGATTATTAAACTTATTAAGAAACAATAATAATAGATATAACAGATAATTTGATATATAAATAATAGATAATTTAAATCCTAAACAAATACAAATATATTTTAAATAGATAATTTTTATCACTTAAATCAAAGTAACGTAACGGCTGATGTTTAGTTGGAGTACAGAGGGTATGTACCTCCATATTAATAATTAGTATTAAAAAGTTACATAATTATAAAAGCCAAAATTTAAGAATTATAAAAAGAAGAAAAATATTAAGGTTCAAAAAGAAATAATTAGATTTAGTAAGTATTTTTAAAATTTAAAATAATAGTTAATAATAATTTATTAAATTTAGATAAATAAATGTGACAATAAAAAAAAAAAAATAAATAAGGCCGTTAAGATACGAAAAATCTGATCTAGTGAAAAGAAAAATAATTTAAATCAAACTTACCAATTATATGAGATAACAGGAATGGAATAAATATGGTAATACAAGGATAAATATGAAGAACAAAAGATTAAATATGGATATATAAATGAAAAATTAGAATAAATAAGTAAAATATGAAAAATTGAATTAATATAAAAAAGATTAAATGGTAAAGTAATAAATATCAAGAAATAGCACAATCGAAGTAGGCATCCGATCAAATAATGACGTAAAATCCACGGGAGGTCAGTTTTATAGGGAGATGAAAGCAGATTGATTAACGGTAATGATTGGTTAACGGTAATGTATGCAATTCTCATGTCCATTTGTACGTCATCAAACGATCATCATTCTGTAATTGTCACGTGCTCACATGTTTTGACTATTTTCCTTGGGATAGGCAGATGATTTCTTTCCCGCTCTTTTTGTAAACATTCTAAAGTTCGTAATAAATTAGGACATTACCATTTAGTTAAGAGCTAATTTTTATATACAAAGAAGATGTATTTAATTTATGGATACGCAGAATTTTGAAGGCCACGGGTAGGGCCGCATTTTCCTATAGGCTAACTAGGCCTATAAATGTAGGCCTAGGGCCTACATTCAAATTGTTAGCAAAATTAGAATGACTCTATTCTCAAACACTGAATCGAAAATAAGTAGAAATTCAACACATATGACTCATAAACAAACATAAGAATGTATTAATACTGTATTACTAATGTACAATACATAAAAATGTAAAATAACAATTAACATCAAATTGAATATGATATACAATTTGATATTTTCTTTTTTGTGATCTGGATTTTGTTGGAATAAAGTTCCATTTTTCTGTTTAGATTAAAACTTAAAATTCATACTTAAACTTTGAAAGCGAATTATTATTATGAAATAAATTTATCTGAATTGAATCTTCGATGTATTGAATATATTTGATTTAATTTGATAGAAAATAGGATAATTTTTATTGCATATTTTATTTTCGTAGTCAAAGATTTTTATTCTTTGAATTTTGTTTCTTTGTGAATGCTGTGTTTGATTAGATATTGTTACAAGTACTCTATAGGGTGCTGAGAATAAATGTCCAAATAAGTGTTCTCGACATTTTTTTTTTTTTTTTTTTGTGCCACATTTTTTATAAAGATGAGTACCCATCACAACATGTTTCATTTAGCATATTGATATATATCACAGTAATGATGTTATTTTATTATCTCTCATGTAATTCACAAACTTAAGAAATGGGAGCCGAAAGGGCCTCATAAGTGGAATGGCCTAAGGCCTCTTTTCATCTAAATCCTGCCCTGGCCACGGGCTATTTATATAGGCTTTAATTTGATCACTGGTTGCATTAAAAAAACTTTTATTAAAATAAAAAACAGAAATAGAATTTAGAAAAAAATTATTTCGGCCATATTTATTTCTTCATATGCAATAAGATTTAATATGAAAAGAAAAGAAATAAAAAACTTGTCGGGTGATGTTACGTCAATTTGTGTATGTGTTTTCGAATATTTGATTCGATTTTCGAACTAATCGAACGCCAACGAGATTTAATTATCGATTTTTTTTTTATTATTATTCATCTCTAAAAAAAAAAAAAATTGTGTTGATTAATATGTGTCGATCAACACAAGTTTGCTGATTTTATTGGACAGAGCAACAATTTTAAAATGGAATATGTTTTTAAAGATAAGTAAAAAAATATGTTATAAATAATAAAAATTATATAATAAATGAAAAGTATACTATAAACAATATGAACCCTGCATTTACTAGCACGTTATTGACTGATACATGTTTTAATTTTTTTATCGAATTCCATCAATTAAATAACTATTTTTATCGATAATTTTTTTAAAAATTAAAATGGACCATGTCGAATAAATTGTACACATGAGTCACCAAGTATCAATTTCATTTTTAAATGCCATAGTAGATAATTCGTTTTGAAAGAATGTCAAGTTTTGATGATTGGTCTCGTTTGTCGCTCTACGGTCATTTTGTACACACTTTGGACTCATTAGACCGGGACCACCTACAATTTAACATGGATTCCGCACTACTCACAAACACCCGCGCCACCACCAGGATTCGAACCTGGGGCCTGTGGTACAATGTTTTTATGGAAGATTAAAATGTGGAACATAATTTGGATCCAATTTAATACAAAAAAAAAAAATGCCTTAATGTTTATGAAAAAAAAAAAAAAAAATTATTGAACGTTTTTCATTTGTTACAAAATCAGTGATAAAAACGTTTATTAAGAATGCACTTGCTTGCATGCTGTGTATATGTTTAAGTTAATTTCATTTTATTCATTTATTCTAACTTTAACACGAGAATACTAATTCTGATGTCTTTCAAGACACTGGCTATCGATAAATACTATTTTTTTTTTCCTAATGCAGCTGGCAAACACTTATACAGCTGTCTTGGATGCCTTAAGGCAAGCGCTGCACAGACGTTACTCACTTAGCACTACCCAGGAGGTGTGTGTTGTTTGAAGATAAGCCACGGACGCTGAGTAACAATGCCCCCGCAACGCTCTACGATCCTATTAGACCGGGACTTACGGTTTAAAGTGGATTTCGAACCACTACAAACATCTATGACTCCGCAGGGACTCGAACCCTGTGGTACCAAGCGCCAGGGTGCAGCCAGTCGGCCATTCAGGTGATCCTATCGATAAATACTTGTTTTAAAAAATTTGTTACTTATTTTACTGGGCAGCCCAAAACAAGTTCCATTTTAAAACTGTGTTCAACTGTAACTGCTGTTGTTGCTCTGAAATTCTTAAGCTTTGTTTTAATGAAAACATATTTGTGATCAAATGTTTTCAGGCATGAATATGAAAAAAAAATGGCATTATTTTTAGATTAATGAACTCTGTTTCAGCATGTTTTATTGTATTATTTTGTTGTTGTTGTATGCTTTTTTTTTCGTTGTTCTTTTTTTTTGCTGTAACTGTTAATAATCTGCCATTGGGAAAAAAAAAGAAATTATTAAATACTTTATTGAGAAAAAAAGAAACTTCTCTTCTCCATTTATTATTATCGCTATTTCAATTGTTTATTTTGAATGCAATGAGATTAAAGCTAAAGTAACTTCGGTACTTACGTATTAACGGTACCTTGGCGACAGACTTGGCAGTTTTAAGTGTCGCCAATCTTTATTATTTGGAATAAAAAATATTTTGAAAGCGTTTTGATTTTAAATGAAGTGTTTCATATATATTTTATTATTTGGAACAAAAATTTTAAGTGTAGATTGGTGCCAAATCTGTAGCTGCGGTTGGCGCGTGTGCTCTTTATTGGCGCAACTGTCGCTAAGGTACAGTTAATACGTAAGTACCATAACTTCTCCTTCATATGCAAAGGAAGAGCTAATGAGCTCCGTCAACCTACAAATCGTCGTCGTTCCCAATATTTGCAACTGCCAACTGGAGTACCGATTAAGGAGTACCAATGAGGACAGACCCCCTTAACCTCCTCATCTTAATTCATACATATAAGTTACAATTAATTATAGCTTGCTTAAAATCCATTATAGGCCGTGTGGCCATTCACGCCCGCATTTAACTTTGCAAGAGATCTCATCCCACTATTCAGAAGATTTAGAATTATTCCTCATCATATTTTAGAAACGCCAGGAATGGACACTTTAAAACTGTGGGTATTAGTCAAGTACAACTAGCAATAATTAAAAAACATATATATTTTGAGTATACATAATAAATTGGCTGGGGTAGCAAAATTTCAGTAAATCCAAAAATATTTTTAGAAAATTAAATAAATTATAAAACATGATTGATCATTTTAAGTTTCACATATGTAAATTCCGATTTTCAATGGATATTTCTTTTAACAGTGTAAGTAAACAGAGAGTGAACAGCATAAATTTTACATAAAATAACACTTTTTAATATTCAATCGTTATTTTAGGCGATTAAAAGTTTCAAAAAATTAAAATGTCCCAAAACAAAACATTAACTTCAATTATATGTGTTCTTGTTAGTAAAAACTATTAATTACTAAGAATAAAATGTAGTAATTTTTTTTTCTATAAAAATTAAAGTGTAATCTAATTTTTACTTTAACTCTCTTCTATTAAAAATATTATGGCTGGTACTCCACAAGGTAGTAACTTTCACCTCTTCTTTTCTCTATTTTTATTGCTGATATCCCAACTAATACTAAATTCTTAACTGCTATCTACGCTGATGATACTGCAGTCCTTTGCAAAAATAAAAACACCAAATTCTTAGCTAATAACCTTAGCATTTTCAATAACTGGTTCCTTAAATGAAAAATTTCTTTAAACGTAGATAAGACTCAAGCTGTTTTATTCTCTATTGGAAATAAACGTAAAAAAACCCCATGATTATGACCAACAATAATATTATCCCTTGGAATAGTCAAAATAATATTTAGGAGTTATACTGGTGCAGCATTTAAATTGGAAACAACATTTTCTGCACACAAAAACTAAATTTCGTATTGCCTTCAGAAAACTCTATACTCACTTATACTCATAGGTGTATACTTACTCATAGATGTCCAAAAAGGAAGACCAATTTTCCATTTAAAATTCCCAGGTCTAATGGAATTTCAATTTTTGTTTTCTTTTTTTAGGTTGCTGGCACTGTTCTTGACATCTGTGTGAAATTTGACGTCAAAATATTCATTAGTGTTTGAGTTACGCTTGGCTTTGTGAAACGCTAAAACTGATTCCGGCAATTTTTGAAATGTCTGAATTAATTGAGCAAATGCATCATTCTTATACAAATCTGGATTATTTTCAATTCCTTCTATTAGCTCACACCTTCCCTATATATATATATTGTTTAAATTTTCAATCGTTCATAAAACACTTTTATTCCTTCACTCAAGTTCAAATACATTTTTTTTGAACTTGTAGTGGATGACACTTGATATTAATACAGTTTTTTCAAATATTAATTCAGTCATTAAATTTAATTCCTTAATCTTAGTTATTTTTTAGATTTAAGTTGCATATATCTACCAATAGATGGCGCCAGATAAACTTAAAGAAATGCATGAAAATTATTTATAAAGGACTTTCTGCAATAGAGTGAAAAAAGTAGGAATTGACCTTAATTTTTTTTTTATGTTACTTGTTTTTTTTTTTTTGCATGCTGTTGGAAATGACTGTAAAATATATTTATTATTTCTGTACATATGTATAATTATATAATGATTTTTTAAGGAGCCTATTACCAAAGGATTGAATGATCCTCAAGTAGAACAAGAAATTCTGGGCTCTAGAGAAGCGGTTTTTTACAGTGATGAATCTTTTTGAATATAAGCAAAAGGTAGGTGCAGAATATATTATGTATAAGACAAACTTAAATTTTTATAATGTAACTCAATTTTATGTGTATTTAAAAGCAGATTTAAAACTTATTTTTTTACAATAAATTAAGGGAATTTTGAAACTGAGTAAAAAAAAAAAAATTTAATTGATTTTCTGTAAGATTATTTTTCTTCATTTTTTGTAATTATTATTTGATAGAATTAAACTTTTATTGATAAACTCAATTTTTCCATAGGAAATTCCAGAAACTCCCGAAACCAATGAAATTTATAGTGAAAAACTAAACTAGTTTCACAGTTACATGTGGTATGTTATATATTTATTTATAGTGAAGCCAAATTCACTTAGCATGACTAAAATGTTAAATACCTGATAAAATTAAGAAAGAAAAATCAAATATGATATTTTTAATGAAAGTTAAAAGAAATTGTATGGCACTATAAAAAATTACCTAATCTCAATGCAAATTTTCATTTTATTATTGTTTAATAAATAATAACTGTCATCTTAATGCTATAATTTGTTTCCTTTATTGTTTATCATATACTCCCTTATTCTATTATACTCTTCTTCTCATTTTATAATTTTAAAATTTCACTAAGTATCTCATTATAATAACAAAAGCTTTTAACAAAAATGTTTTTGATTCAGCTGTTTAGCCAATATTTTTTATTAAAAATAAAATATCATATAAATGAACAGAATTTCAACGTGGAATGCCTTCTAGATAATATACAACAAAAAAGCTTGTTAATGTTTGAAATTTTTTATTTACAAAAACATTACATTCTTATTTGTAACCAAGGTTTGTATCGTTGTTTGAAACTGCTTAATTTTCAAAATTTTTCAAATAATATATACAACGAAAAGTTGAATTTTTTTTTAAAAATAATATTTAACCTGTTAAACTAAATTCAATCATTTTTGGCACAGCACATATGGATAAAACTTTTTAAGTTATGATTAGATGACACATTTGAAATACAAAAACGTTTTTTCCCCAATATTTATAAAACATACACACAAAAAAAATTTTCAAATTGTGACAATGACAATGCAAGATGTTTTCAATTTAAGTTAAATAAATTGTTCGCAAATAGTTACCTTTTAAATTCTTTCAAATAAATCACATGTTTTCAAGAAAAATAAATTTAAGAAATTAAAGAAAAATTGAAACTTTAGCACAAGTGAATTTATAAAACTTGAAAAGATGCATGATAAAAGAGCTAAGAAGGCTGAAAACACATATGCCTTAAGGAAACGTGTTCCCAGTTTCAAAGAAAAAGAAATGAAAAGTTATACGTGAAACAAAAGCTAAAAGAATGACTAAGAAACAGAAGTAAAAAATAAAGGAATACAAATAATATAGAACCTCTAAAAAATACACAAATGAATCTGAATATCTCCTTTAAACTCCAAATTCTGGGTACATAAAATGCTACAAATCCTTTAAACAATGAAAAAAAAACCCTGTATGTCTAATTTCCTAATAAACAATTAATCAGAGTAAATGAATAAAAATAAATTAAAACTCCTAAACTTGTATTGTCATATCTTGTAACACAAAAATAATATAATTATATAGTATGATTACTCTACATGTACATCATCACGAAATGAATAATAAAATATTTATTTAACCTAAAATAAAGTTTCAATAATATATCCATTGGCGTATTTTACAGTTATACTTCTAATAACAGAAAGTTGCTTTGAAATTTTGACATATAATTTGCAGGTGTTTATTAATAAAGTATTACATTAAACTATAGCATGATTTTTTATCACATAAGATCACAGAAAAAAATGATTTTATAAGCAAAAATAATTAAAATAAATTTCTTATAGGCAGCAATTTTCATGCAAATCTAAGTGATATAAGTGATCCTTTTTAAGTATTAGATAATATAATTTTTGTAAAATATGTTATTTGTTTTTTGTCCCATACATGAGCATGGAACACCTCTGTAAAATTTATGTAATTTTATTTTGATATATTAAATTAAAATTATTAAAAATAATTTTCATTCTTTTGCATATTTTGAAGCATAGCAAAAAATGCTTCAAATATTTAGAATTGTTGAAGATTCATACTACTTTTAGAAATATATTAAAAAAATCTGAATAATATATACAATAGACTATTTTCATCCATTGCTGGTTGTATCTTTTACTGCACAACAACATTAATTAGATAAAACAAACTGATTGTTTTACAATTTATATGAAATATTTATTTAAGGTTTTATCACAAAGAAATTAAATTTTACAAAGAAAACAGATATCTTATTTTATAAAAAAAAATTTTCAAATTTATAATGTTTACATCAAAAATAGAAGGTGATGGGTATGTGGAATGAATAAAAATCACTTTTAAAAGGAAAAAATAAAATACTTTAATTATTAGAAACAACTAGTACCTTAATAATATTATTCATTAAAAATTACAGCATTTGATTTTAAAAATAAATCTTAGAAGAAAATTGATAATTTTATCCCTCCCCCTCCAAAAAAAACACCACCTGATGCAGAGGAAAATACAATGCTTTTAAAAATAAAAATTAAAGATAATTTCCTTTCCATTTAAATTATAAAAAATTCTTTATAAAAGCGTTTATGAAGAATCGTCCTATTCTGAATACTTTTATTGATCCCCACACTTTAGCTATAGCGTACTTGTCAGCATTCAAGGCTATTTTCTTCAATACAGCTGCTGGTAAATCAATGCGGTAGCATTTGTCACTTAAACGTACAAGATACAGCAAGATATCACTGAGCTCTTGACTCAAGAAAGTTTTTTATCTTCTTCTGTCCAATCTAGATTTTTTAAAAATAAATATAAATTACTATTTCATACCAAATATATATATATATATATACCTAACTATCTTCTTCAAGTTATTTTTGATAATATTAACAAAAACTATATTAGTAGGTTTTCTTATGTACAGATAGCAGAAAACAGATACAATTCTTATAATAACTATTTTTCTATTAAAATAAGAAACTTAGATAAGTATTAAATATTAATAAAATAGTATTAAATAGTATTAAATATTATATTTATTAAAGAACTAAGATAAGGATTACAAATGATTAAAACAAAAGATAAATACTATACATGTAAAGTATTAGCGACAATGCCTGGAGATGCAGCACATCTGCAAGCAGTGAAACTAAGTTTCAGCTATGCCTGATCTTGTTCAGTCTCTTCAGTCTTTAGAGATAAATGAACAAACTCTGATTATTATGCATACTGATGCCTTTTTATACCCCACTGACATGGATGAAAGCTTTGACTCAGATAGTATAGAAGGTGGCTCTTTAAGAAATTTTGTATTCAATAATATGTCTTTTAAAATCAAAAGACACTTCAAACTTCTGGATTTTACTACTTGCAGGTGCAATCAACTGCAGACATTACCATCAAATACATCTAATTGCTGTTTCAGCAAAATGGTATTTTAAGCTACGTTTAGATTTCACATTAGTTTTGGGATTTACAAAAACTAACAATCTTCGATGATGTCCATAGTGCTGGTATAAAGTTGACTGAAAGAAGCTGAGACAATAAAGACGTGCGTAAGATAACAGTTTTAGTTCTTGTATTTGCAGACATGTTACTCTTATACAGCTATCAGTCATAATGAAAACAGAACAAGTTGCTAGTTACATGTTTTTAATAGTACAAATGCCAGTTCTAGCCAAGCTACATCAAATAATGCGTAATAGTTAACAAAAGCATTTAAAAATATTCTTCGTAAAATCTATAAAATTATTGCTTTTGCTTTATAAAAAATTGTTGAAAAAGATTATACTTCACATAACACAAGGCTGAAAAAATTGACAGTTAAAATTCAATGCCATTAAAATCAATCTGAAATTATATTTTTTTTTTTCATTGCACTCTCCCACATAATTTATTCTAATATTCTCTTAATCATCCTTTTTTCCTTCTGTAGTAGTTCATTATTAATGCTACCTTTTGAATTTTCATCAGTTGTTCAAACTTAGAACTGAATTTCATAAGCAAACCATTGTACAGGATTATTATTAGCTATTAATAAAAATTTACACACACACACACATACACATACACACACACACACACACACACACACACACACACACACACACACACACACACACACACACACACACACACATACACACACACACACACACACACACACACACACACACACACACACACACACACACATATATATATATATACATACAAAACAGACATGCATAAACACACACATATATATAAACCAAGAGAAAAAAATTTCAAAATTATAATACTTAGAAATCCAATTTTTTTCATTCTGAATTTTATTATGTTTTTCTGGAAGCATAACACAAAACTAAACGATTTAAATTTCTAGTTAATTCTTTTTGAATAAAAAAATATCATGAAAAAGGCATTATTATTATTATATTGTTAAAACACATTAAATACGGAAATAGAAAAACAATGTTTTTTAACAATTTATTTTTATAATAGTGTGTGAGGGCTTTTTTAAAAATCACTTTCACATGAAGCTTTCATTAAAACATAATGTATTGTTTTTATGCATAGGTTTTATATTTCCTCAAATGCTCCGAAATAGATAATGCGTTGAAAATAAATTAATGAAAATAATTACAGAAATACATGCATAAAAGAATTTTTTTTTTATAAATGCACTTCTACTAAACCAATATAAAAGTAAAGGGTTTTTAAAACATCTAAAAAATATTAAGATTTCACTAGAAAAAATAATTTTAATTTGGCATTGCAACTATTATTTTATTTCAAAAATTACAGAAAATATATACTTTAAACAACTGATTCAAATTTTTCATTCTGAATTTAGATTAATCTATAGAAGTTTTTCTGTTGCCTCAAAACTCAGGTCCCGGTGCATAAGGAAATCAACGACCTAGAATGTAAACATCCTGTCCGAGTGTGATGCAGGCCGGTTTAATAAATGAGAAAATTACTACAGTCTATGTCGTGTTTTTATTTGTGTGTGTGTGTGAGCTATTGAACATCTATTTTTCTGTTAATGTTCATATACTTATTTAAATTACGTGATAGAGTTTGAAGCTTGTTATGAAAGTTTCTACAAATTTGTACACATATGAATGTTTTTTTAAATTTAAAAAAAAATTTGAAATACTCATAGAATGGATGTAATGCAATTTAATATTATTGAAATATATATAAGATTATATATACATATAACTAATTTTTCATTTCTAATAATGGTATTTTAATAATGCTTACCAGGCAAACCTTCCTGTACTTCACCTCGCCATTGGCTATAAAAGAATAATTATAGATTTTTTTATATCAATGACTAGATAAAAATTATAGCTATCACAGAAATGCGGTAACAAATCTCAATTGGCCGAACAATTTTTTTATTAAAAAAAATATATAAAAAATTATGAAAGAATTTAATTGAATAATTTCTTAATTAAAATTTTAAAAATGAGATAAAATTTTATGTAATCTATTTTTAAATACTAAAAAATTTACCCTCACACTGCTAGAATTAAGAAAAAATTTCTTCTCTAATATATAAATACAAATTTATAAATAAGAATAACCAGAATGTTGGCTGTTATTAAAGGATCAAATTCAAAAAAAATTGTTGAGTTTTCGTTGATTTTATAAATTAAAAAATAACTGAAAATAATGAAGCAAAAATTTCATTAAAGCAATAAAAGTATCATTCGTTTATCAATGACTAATTCCTTAATGAATATGTAAAATTGTATCGTAAATCACTTGTTAAAATTCACAATTGCAGATTATTCATAAGTTTGATTTTATTTTGTTGACATTAATTGTAAATTTTAGTACTACAGTAATTAAAAAAAAGAATTCACAATGAAAAAATTTACAAATAAATTATATTTTGAATTAAACTACACCAATAATTAAACAAAAATCAATGCATCAATATAAATGAGTTTTACCAATTGTAATTGCTTTTAAAAAATAAAATAAATAACTTATTAATGACTATCATTTAAAAAATAAATTGTATTTCATCATTTACTGGATTTGAACTATATCCTTTCCTTATCATAAATTGTAAATTTGTTAACTACAATAAATTTCTTTAAAAAATTTATGTGCAAATAAAATTGTAATTTATCCCATATTCCCCAGATGTTCACATCATAGTATTTTTAGCACAATTATTTAATAAATAAGTTTGCATACTTATATGTACAAAGCATGCATCTAATTTTATAAATGTTTAATTCAAATACATAAAAACATTTAAAAAAAACAAACAAACCTGTAAATAAATTTTTAAATTCTCAATCATTGATGCATAATCTAGTTAATTTTCTAATTTGCAAACCATGAAATAAAGTAAGGAAAATCAGTTCTTACAATAGTTCTGCCAATTCACCAAATTCTCCTACCAATGCTAGCAATAAGTTTCGAGGAAGGTGATATTGATCCCAATTTCTATCTTTTTACAAATTTTGATTGAATTTGTCTACTGCAAAAAATATTCGTCAGTGTTGCTAGACTTTATCAATTATCCCAATATGTTAATACTGGTACAAAAATAGATTATGAGAATTTGCACACTTTTTTTTCTCAAAAAGTGCTGAGCAAATGGTAAGGCTTAGGTTTCCAAACAAATCTCTAGCATCGAACATGCAATGCGTTCATGTGAATGGTGCATATTGAGAACTAACTGCACTTAGCAATTTCCCATTTTCTTTCGCTCAGAAAATTTAACGAAATTGGTGACATTTTTTATTTGTAACATGCTGTGAAATTGAAAGGCAAGCTGTTAAAAAGGAGCAACAATTAAATTTTAAATGATGGTATAAGATGGCAAATCGCTCGGAGACTAGAATTAGGGTAATGGCAATTACAGATAGCTCGGAACCAAAATAGGAACGGCCGGGGTCATGTCCAGCTCATGGGAACAGTTTAAACATACCGAATCCATTGAAAAGAAAGTCTGGACAAGTATATACAAAAGCCATGACAGAAAATAACGACCGACATTTGTCCAATAGAGTGAGACGTAACAGGAATTCAATAGATTCTCAGATCCCTCCAATTTCTACGGCCAAGAGAACCCCGGTTCTAAGGGTTACTATCGTCGGAAGCTCACTATCTATCCAG